>WYDI02029623.1:17522-53003 GCA_009867235.2 Psittacus erithacus | reverse complement strand
TATTCTGAGTTAAGACAATGCAGAATTTGAAGAAAGCTCTTAACTTTTTCCTTGGTCCGTTACTATCAAGGACATTAGAATGAGCAAAGTTCAGCTACAGGACACAATTTCATCATCGTTGCTGAGACAGCAGTTGTGATCCACCTTTCTTGATGGCAACTATGCGGTTTTCTTTACTCCTGATAACAGGGATGAGCCATGGTACCTCCGTACTACTCTACTTCTCATTTCAAGGATATTGCACCACATTCTTATAGACCTTGTCTGTTTCCTTGGGAGCAGCAACTGTGTCTCACCTTGACAGCAGCAACTGTCAAAGCTGCTCTAATATTACAGCCTCTGAGCTGAACTTTGCAAAGCCTTATTTCCTCATTTTCCGCAATTTTGGTTATTTTCCTACACATACATCAATGACAAAAAGTCTGGGCAAAGACTGGCGTCTTTTAAAAACTAGGAGACATGTCAAAGTAAGGATTAAATATATGCTCAGCAGTGTGAACAGCTGCTCAGCCAGTGTCAAAAAAAGCAAGCTCCACTTCAGCTAGTAAAGATGCTGCACAAAGTCCAGCTTACAAAGGACTTTCATGTCTTTGTCAAGCCCATAAAATAAAGGCATTCCATAACATAAATCTTGAGGAATTCAAGATCTCTCTCAAGCTGGTAATAAAGGCCCCATTTCAGTTCAGCATTCTGTGCAAGAGCAAAACATGGCAAAAAACAAACAAGAGGAAAAGAAATGGAATATTCCTCCCCCGTCATCTTTTATACTTGGGTCATTTTAATTGATTCTTACTCCACAGCCTCATTACTGGATTCTCTCAACTGACTTTATTTTGCCTGCTTAACTGAAAGGTAGGCACAAAGTTCCCATTCCTCAGAAACACCGAACTTCTGCCCTGCCAAATCCTGTGTTGAATTCACCCCCTCCTTCACAGCTACAACACTGACATCAGTTTAAGATGAACTCAGCTGCTTGGGGTTTTTTCATACAAACTCCTCTCCTTTCCCTCAACCATGACATTTCCTCACTGACTTTAACTAGCTCTGACTGGGCTATCAACAAATTATTCAAATAATTTGAAAAGCCAGTATCATTAAATAGATCTTTTCCATTCACCAATCTAAACTGATCTGTTTAGACATTACTGAACCACACTGACTTTACATGAGAGGACTGTTGCATGGTTCTTCCTTTGTGCAATTTCTTCCCCAAAATATTTGCTCTTAAATAGCTTAATTGTTTTCTCTGCCCACAGAGTCTGTCAGGAAGGTAAATGCACAGCTAACGTTAACACACACCTTCCCAGGAAAGACAGTAATTTACCATCACAAGAACTACAGCATACATAGAAGATGTTAATGGCTTGCCAGCCGAGTGACATACATATGCCAAGGTAAGGCTACAATCAAGCACAAGAAATCTTATCTCCATAAAAGCAGCATGACACCATCTGGTTCAAGTTGCCCTCTTGCTTCTATCTCCTTTTGCTGAAAGTTTTGACTGCTGCTTTGACCGAGCATCTCTTAATGGCAGATCCTAAGAAGAGGTCAACTGCATGCAGTAACACAGCACTCTCACACCACTATGATAATGTGCTAGTGGGAAGGTCAAGAAAACCAGTATGGGTGTGTAAAGAGCAATAAGTTAGTTCCACCTCCATTAGATGGCAATTGTAAAAGAATTGGTGCAAATGGGTACTGACCTATTCTTGAAAAATACAATGCAGACCTGGGGGTTTTTGCACACAGCAATCATAGCAATGACCACTGCTCTTGCCATGTATCAACCATCACACAATTGTAGGCTTCTCAGTGCGCACAAGGCTCTGTAACACTTTAAACACTACCTTTAATGTGCTGTTGGGACCTCTCTTCCTGCTGACAAACACTCTCCAGGGCAGCTATCACCAGGTGGCACTACTGCACTACCTGCCAAGCACTTTCCCCAGTGCATGAGCAAACCTCCATTCTTTGGAAGACATGGTGGCAATAGAATTGCTGATTACACTTGTTAGATAAAGTATAGTTGTATTAAAGGCAGGATATTTTGCTCTTCGATGGAAATTAATCCTTTCAGGCAACATCACTTCCTGGCAGTGCAACAGAAGAAGGCGGCATCTGTCTGCTCTTTGTGACTGCTTTCCCAGCCCATGTACGTAACAAAAGCTATTTAGAACACATCCACACTGTATCACTGATTGCTCCTTCACAAGGAAGCCAACCTAGACAGTCCCATAGATGTTTACCAGCATTCTACAAAGGAAAACTGCTATTGTGAGTGAAGGGTAAGGCTTCAATTAGTCTGAAATTTCAAGTAGACTGAACGATAAATTGGATGCAAGCTGCACCACTGTGGCTGCATCAAAACACACACACGTAAACAATGCACACACACAAGACTCACTTGGAGGCACTAAATTAATTTCTTTTAGTTCAAAACAGGGAGAGGAAGAATTCACATTAAGTTTGCATATGTAACTTCAATGATCACTGTAGGCTGCTTAAAATGACATTGTTAGATGCCCCTTCTCATACTGGTCATTTGCTGTGACATTTCAGTATCTGATTTTCTCAATTGTTTCTGAATACAAGCTATGTAACTTACACCACATAGCAACCAACAAAATATATAAAAAGACTGGTTATGCCACTGTTTCTTTTCAAAATGTTTCAAAATCGTTTTGATACACTATGTTGGTTTTACACTTTATTTTCAAGCATAATTTAGTTTGCACTTGCAGACATGTAATACAATTAGCGCTTATATAGCATACCCTGCAATAGCATACTATTACACAGGATTAAACCCAACAATTGTTTCTAGCCTGTTACCCCTAGTGTGAGTAATCATATTTGGTACTCACAAACATGCTAAATAAACAGATTCTACCCATAAAAGAGGCATCACATCAGCAGCCTGAGGTTTAAACATTCTCTGGCCCTTACCAGCAATGCCTCATGTCTGACCTGGAGGTGGTTAGTAGTTCAGCCTTCAAATCCCACTCAGCCCTTGACGTGTACACTGACACTGTCATCACAGGTGCCAATTAGTGGCAAAGCATTCTGCTGGGGGATCACTGACTGCAATAAGCATGAATCCCATTACCTCTTCCTGCACAAACCACCTCCCCTTCTCACTTGCTCCTTACTAATCCTGCTCTGATGTGCTGCAGAGATTTAATTATCTGAACTATCCTGTATTTGTGCAGTAGTGACAGTTCTTTACCACACTACTGACCTGCTCACTTCTCTATAGATCTCTTAAGCAAAGCAGTGATTAACTTCAGCCATATCGAAAAGAATATTACTTGACTTTGGAGAGGCTTTAGAACAATTATTTTTGGAAATAGTCACACTGGGCCACATGCCAACTTGACCCTGAGGTCTGGGCCCATACAAGGAGTTGGAACCATTAACGATTTTAAGATTACTATTGCAGCAACTATCACTGCACTTAGGGGAGATTCTGACTTCAGAGGTTTCTAGTTAGAATCCTGCAGCCTTGTCAAAGTGCCTCTGCAACCAAGTGTATAATGTAGGTCAAGAGTCAGGACCTGTGGTTCCTCTCATACCGAGTAGGAGCTTGTCTGTGAGGACATTACCAACAAGTTGGAGTCAGGCTTTTTAAAGCCATATGTGGTTGTACACAGTATTATAGTTGTCATCTAATGAGTGCCAAGCACTAGTGTAATGCATTAACACAATACTCTGCTTACTATGAGTACCCAAAGTGTCCCATCATTAAAGTTCTGGAAAGAATGTAACAATGAACCGCTTTTGCTTGTGTACCAAGGAGCTGATCAAAAACAAGGTCTGAAGCCATTAATTCTTTACCCTAAATATTTAATTAAGTGAAGAATATTTTGAAAGAAATTAAGATTGTTTGTTATATTCTCTACTTTTCTTCCTCTACATCCTAATGCAACTGCTCAGTTGCCCTCATCAGCAACTTATCTTCAAAAAAAATGGCATATGACCGAAATATGGGTAACTTCCAGCAAGAAAACTGGAAGGCTGGTGCAACTTTGTTGTCACCTTTCTAGCACCATGGACTCATGGTACTAGTTATACTTTTGACTGACAGGAAAGCAGTTGTTCATAATCAATCCCACTCAGTCTTTTAGCTTTAGCTGATCCTTATAGTGACAGCAAAAGACCGGGTGCACACCAGGACACAATCAATGACTAGACTGTTGTAGAGACTAATAATCTGGACATAGTATACTTCAGGGAATTAGATTAATCTCAGTAAATTCTTCATCCAAGATCATTTAAACACACAAACGTCTGTTTCATTTTCTCTCCAAAATGCTGCACAGACTGTTAGAAAATTATAATCCTGTATTTGAGATGGCTAAGTGCCATTGGATGTGTTGAATGAAGCACATGCTAGTTACGATTTACACAGCCCAAAGCTTGTCTTTGAATAGTTCTCTCTTTTTTACATTCAAAAAGTGACATAAGTAACACACCAGTAACACCCTCTCATTTATATGCAGACATAAGGATGGCACCAGCATCCCTGTGTGACAATTGGCAATATAAATCTAGCTTTTGGAAGACAAATACTTATCATTCCAAGTAGGTATCGAAGGAACTTTCAGGGTAAGATATGACACCCAACAATAAGTTACACCACTGTATTTGTTACAAAGCAACGCAGCACAGCTGCGGGAACTGAACTTACTACACTCCAGGTGTCATGTAGCTGAAGTATACATGCCAGCACCATAACTACTACAGCTGAGAGCGCAGGACATACATTTCAGGAGTCTGCAACACCACACGCTGATTTTCATGTTGTTCCTAATTGCTTTTATCATCTGTGGTTTGGTTTTTTGCTTTTTAAATAGATTTCCTAACCTCTTTGATTTGTGGTGGATTTTCCTGGGGTTTGGGGGTTTTTTCTCATGTTTTAGGTAGTCCGTATCTATGATAAAGCCATATTCATAATGCCCAGCAAGATGCACTTGTGTATAATCTATCATCTTTTTAATTTCAAAATTAACATATTTGCTTCACTAATCAGAGATGCAGAAGAGTCTCATAAAAGCTTGGAATGTTGCAAAGATGGGAGATCAGAGAACTCCCTTTTCTCTTAAGGGTTCAGCTCCAGCCTATGTTACTCCTGCACAAAGGCCATTAACAGCAATAGCTTTTGTCTGGCCTCTTGTTTTGGCAACCCTGCTGCTGGCCCATAGCCCATCTGTATTTATATACTATCGGGCTCAGCAAAAATAAAGCAAATTGCAAGAGCTTGAGGGCTGCAGCCTTCCAGACTGTAAAGAGGCTGTTGGGTCTTAACTGAATGAAGATTATAGCTCTGTCTGAGGACCTCTATGAGCAATAACCATTGTTGATAATCCAAACTTTCTGCTACTGTTAAACACATGAGATTTACGACTAAATTATGATGTCTTTCAGGGCTCTCCATCTCATTTTCAAGATCTAATCTATGAATTCAGAACCAGATCTTTTTTTTTATTTAATGCCATCTGTAGTTCTTACATGATCTTATGACTCCAAAGGCTACATATTTAAGGAAAAGCATACTGTAAAATTACCAATGTCATAATTAATTCACAACACTACATCTAAATGTTAAGGTCAACTTCCCCTGCATTCTTACATGCTTACATTTCATAAGGCAACACTAGTATCTTACCAACTAACAACTGCTCCACTGTGACAGCTTTTATAACAGTCTAACAGTTTAATGATGGCTATAATGGTATTGCAGTAATTCCCTTCTAATCTTATGGACTGGAATTCCTCCCTGGCTAGAGAGGTATACCAGTTAGAAAAAGAGTAGATTTAGGCAACAGCTAGATCTAGAGAGCTAAACTGAAATGGACTAACATGCACATACCCAGTTCATTTAAAAGCATTACCACAACCACCGGAGTTCCTCGTCTACGAGAACTGCTTCTATTAACAAGAATTTTTTCCTCTGTTTTCACCTGTCCAGAACACTTGCTTATGTAGAATGCTCTTTTGTATCCATAACCTGTGTGCTGTCATGCACAAGAAATATGTCATAACTAAAGTTCAGCACTTACAGAGTCATTTGGAACGCTGCCACTTGACATACAACAACTTAGAGGAGCTAGTGAGGGAAGAAAGGTATTCAATTAATGTCCCCCAGTTTAACAAGAATACCACATGAACATGATGGGAGACACTTGGGGGACAACAGGACACTGTGAAAGACCACCAGAGTTCAGTAGAAAGAGATAAATAACAGCAGCAGTAGAGTAAGGGACTGGTAAGTTACACTGAGCAATGAATCAGCTTGCAGCTGGAATCCATCTGCCCAGCTAGCCACCCCACTGGAAACAATCCAGCTCCAGGTTACACTCCATGGCAGGATAGATACTAGAGTAGCATGCAATAGGAGTGGGTAATGTTTCATGACAGTGTGAGGCAGAATAGGGTGAGAATCAAGTTCAGCATTGCTGCACAAAAAGCCTGGCACATCGTGAAAAGTTACTGGTCTGTTTGGTGGCTGCTTCTGTTTCTGTAACTTCACTAGAGTTCAAAACTTAGAAAGTGATGTTTTCAGGACAACATAACTGCTCAGGATTTGCTTCAAAAAGCCTGCCTTCGGGTATGGAATTCACAAGAATTTTCTTTTTCTGTATTCCACTGTTAAAACATTTTCTATGAAAAGCAACATCTCATTGGTATGTATCATTTTACAGATTTATAGCAACATTCCCAAGTAACCCAAAGAGCCTACAGACAGTTTGTAGTAGACTGCATGAAATGTAGGAATAATTAGATTTAGAGCTTGTACGTCCTCCAAAATCATTCCGCAGAAGTTGAAAGAACAGAATTATTTCAATGAATGGTGCTTAGTCTGAAATGAACTTGCTGTAAGAAGTGCAGCTGAGTGTCAATGCAGGGCTACATCAGTTTGAACTCTGCCTTATGGACAGCAGCCAGGTTTGTGGCATCTCAGATATGAGACTACCAGGCCAAAGCCCAGGCTTTTTATTTCTTACAGTGATGCCAAGTGGAAATCATCCCAAGTACAGAGAGCCCAAAGAATGCTTTATGCATCATTAAGCTCTGAAACAGGGATTTAAAAAAGCTTTAGGTCCATGTGTGGGTCCTCTGTTGTGGTGAGATACATTTCCATACACAGCCCCTTTTCAGTTCATTTAATTATCAGCAAAGCAATGTGTGAATAAAGAGAATAATGTGTGAAGTTTAAAAACAAAACAGGATGTCCATTTTAATAGTGAATTTTACAACAAATCCAAAGATTTCACTATTGTCACATTCAGGGCTTAGATATAAATCAGAATATGCCTTTGTGGATGGACTTGGCTTTTGGATCTCAAAGAGCTGTAATTGTGCAATGCAGGCCCATATTTTATGCATATATATGTGTATATGTACATACACACATGCATATCTCTGTGTGCACTGATCAACAGTGGTCATGTGTCTCTGGCAAGTAATCAGTGAAAACATTCTGGATGTTCCCATTTTATGCAACTTGCTGACAAAAGAATCCTCATGACAGTGTCTATCTTGGGCCACACTACCACTGACAAGCAATGAACACCAAATTTGATTACACTGCTTCTACAGGAAGAAAACAAAAACAGCAGAAAGAAAATAACTTACATTGAAGCCTAAACTTGAACTGCATTACAAAAATAGAACAAAGTACTTGTTTCATGTTTCAATTCTGACTACAGCAATTTTGAGATCTGAAAAAGACAGAAGAATCCCCAAACGATGGAAGTATTATTGAAAGATGGAGATATTGCTGCAGTATTTGCTAGAATATTTCTTCTATAACCATTGACAGAAATATTTTTAAAACTGCAGCACAGTCACTAAAGAACAACAGGTTAAATGAAAAAGACCAAGAAACAAAGTAAGTTTATGGCAGCTTGGATCCTAAATTAACTATTTGTATTTCGGTGTCATGAGAGCATTTACTGACATTTGTAGGTATCAGAATCCCATGCTTCCTCTCAGCTCATTGATTAGGGTGAAAGTCTCAGATTTCGGACTAAACTGAGTGCTGTTTGCAGACACTAGAAATCCACACTAGCTCATACTGCGAACAAGTGAGGGAAGACTGGAGATCAGTTATTTAGAAAAGCTCTGACTGATTTTTCATACTGCAGGGGAAATACTCTGGAGAGCCAACATGAGAGTAAGTGGAATAATTATTGTATAGAAAACATTCCCAGTCAAGTAACCCTACATCGTATCTCAGACAAACACGGTGATGCGCATTCAGAAATTCAATTGGTGCACTTTTTAAACTCAGGCAGATTTTACCCCAGCACAGATTTGTATTCCACAGACTTTAAAACAACTTCTGGCACAGATCAGGCACCACTAACATGACACGGATTTTGTTACACATACTGTACCTAGCTTTAAGCACTGCAAGCAGTTCAGCTGCTACATGCATTTTACCAACTGTTGCACAGTCAGCAAAAGTCAGCTGAGATGCTGGGAAACTTCTTAGCAGTCATTGCTGGCCACTTTGAAAGTATATTTAGTAACTCCTTGAGAGCTGCAATTACATTTTGGCTACTGCACAGGCATACTGACTTACTTCAATCACACTGAGGAGTACCTTATTCTGTAGGTAGTCTCAAGTAAAAGAATGAGACCATTTGTGGAGTGAAATGTAGCCCAATTAGTGACTCAATTACACAGCAGCAAGAAACTAGTGTCATCACAACAGAATATGAGCTCAAATTAAAATTTGGGCAGATCTAGAGAATGGACAGTACAATGAAGCCTATAGGAATCACAAAGAAGGTACTCACAAAATGTTTGAAATGACAGAATGGGAAATACAGATACTAGGAAAAGTGAAAGGCAATTATATGTGTGTCTGAAGTGACATGAAGTAAAAATGTTAAGGAAAAGCAAAGCAGGAAACTTAAGATCAAAAAAGGTAAAAAGCAATCTTCCTTTTCCATCCCTTTCACAAATAGTAACTTTTAAATAGTACATTTTAAACTGAACAGGTTGAAAGGCAAACTTCAATTAACAGTGAATTGATAACACAAAGTATAGATCACTTCTTGTGCTTCAACATTCTGAATATAAAGCTGTGTCTGCTCATCCTTATAAACAGTATGAAGACTTGCTACCTATACAAGGCCTCCTCCAAACATAATGAGTTATTTTCTTGGTTAAAAGCTTCCTTATTGTTAATTAGATTACACAGAGATTGAAGAGTTTGTCATTTTTCTTTCAGAAGTACACTTAATGAATAATGTTTTTCTGGTTTTGCTGCGCAACATCAGAACATAAGATATCAGCATAGATTTAATAAACTCTGAGAACAAACTGTTAATTAAAGTACCAGCTGCATCCAGCTCCATCCTTTCAGTGTAATGAGCAAACCAGTTCAGCATTTAAAAAACTATTTATGCTTGATTTAAATGTTTTGATTGAGACAAGTGAAGTGTGACTTCAAAAATGTTAATTTTGTTAAACAATTGGCTAAAGCTTGAAAAGAATCCCAGACCACTGCAACAAACTTATCATCATACTGTATTAGAAGGAGATACAGCCAAGTTCAAGTGAACAGTAGGTGGCAAGAGAAGTTCATGATGACAAGCCAAGCTTGACCATAAGTCAGTTTGGAGCTATATTAATTTTTCAAAGAGCTACTCTCCTTTTATCAGCAGAGAATCCATATGGCTTTTGTTTTCTCTCACTTAACCTCAAGACTTGGTCCCACCATAGTCTTAGAACCAAGATGCCGCAGATTGTTTGAACCAATGAAGTGACATCTGCCTTTTCCCTGGGTCTTTGTAGCCACAAAAATAAGACAAGCTGACAGTATCTGCAGAAGTAATGGCCACTCTGTAGGTCAGTTGTTCAAAATACATGTGTATCATTTGCTTCCTGGGAAGGGTGAACACATCAAGCGAAAAATAAACCAAACAGTGGCTGGTGAATTTCAAAGGCCAATGTTCAGGTGAGTGAACTGGTTAAAAGAATTATTTTCTTTTTGTTCTGTATTAATTAAACCCCCCAGTAGCTTGTACCTCAGAAACACCCTAAACCCTACCACCCCACCCCCACCAAAGTCATCTTTTAACAGCAAGCAGCAGCAAGCTCATTAGTTAATGGTCAGAAAAAAACCGAGAAGGGGCAGCTAATGTACTAAGAAGCCTGTCATTAACAGCAGTAATGTCCATCCCATGATTGCAGCAGAAATAACCCATATTCAGTGGATTTATAATCCCGCTGATCTATTAGACAGCCAAGCACTGTCAGGTGAGTGGAATATGGAACTCCACAAGGATTCATTTGACACAACATACATCTTAACCTATTTTCCTCTCTCAAGGAAGGTCTCTTCTTCCTTCAATAATTAAAATAGCTAACTTAAAATTCTTTTTTTCTCCTCCCCCCAGAATTAGAACAACTGTACTCACACACAACCTTGTAGCTGAGATTCCCCACTGAAAAATATAACTGCCTCCAGTCTGCAAGTGGGGAGTTCCTAAGCACTGCAAGAGCTGCACTTTAAATCAAATTTGTCCTCATTAACTGAACAGATTCTAGGGGATTGACTCTGCAATCTTGCCACAACAGAATTAAAAAAAATCACCTAGAGAGGAAGACTGCACAAACCTTAATGACACAGGCTATCACATCTTGCTTTCCAAAGGTTTTGCACCATTTTAATAGCTTTCCATACCAAAAATTCTTCTTGACATGTTGCAAAATCTGAGTCCATTAGAAAGGTCTTATAAATTCCAAATATTGATTCATTCTGGACAGTAAAGGAAAATGAAGCAAGACATCTGGAATGGCATTTGCAATACTTACTAACAGGTTGCACAGAAGTAACACTGTGCCTTTCTTCATAAAAGCATTCCACTCTTGGCTCTGTTTTTCTCTCCACCCAGTCTTTCCCAAAAACACTGAAGGCAAGAGCAGAACTTTCCAATTCACAGTGTCTGGAATGGTTCATAATTAGGCAAAATGTGTTCACTGACACCTCCAGCAATTGCTCATTATGAAGAAGCTGAGAAAACAAATGAAGGAAAAAGAATTAGGGAGGTCACTAACCATGGAGACATTTGAGACTCAGAGGCACAATGAATACTCGGAACAGCAGACCTCTGGCCACACAGACTGCTGCTGCCTTTGCTGAACTGTTGACACAGTATATTTCTGTCATTCCTCTTGACCAAACCCAGGTAAACTAATGGCTTGCACAAGGTGGAAATATTTAAATGTTGCAATTGACTGTTAAACATGAAATGGCTGCCCTGGACAGACTATGAAGATGTATACAGTTAAGGATTTACCTCTTGTAAATTTCTCCCAACTTGATTTTAGTTAAGGATGTATGCTTTCAAGTGGATTTTGTGGTTTCTTTTTTAAGAACAGAGCCAAAGTTTGGGGTGCAGAAAAGTTTCAAAACCTGTAGTTAGGGAATCCTTTTGAGAGAGCAACACAACTTTAATTGGTTTTGCTTTTCCAGAAATGAGTGAGTCTAAGCAAAGGCGAACAGAGTAGAAAAACAGGATGCAGCTCCATACTAGAACAAACCTCATCATAAAAGTTTACATAGCCATCGTAAAAGTTTACATACAGACAATAAATAAAATTTTGCATCAGAGCCAGCTTACAATTCAAGCAATGCAAAAATGAAATTACTGGAAGAGACACATTCTAACACATACCAGCTAATATCAGAATTTTACAAAGGAGGAGGTGGGGAGTATAAGTATCTTCAAATTGTATCATTCTCTCCAAAACAAACTCTATTTATGTCTTGTATTCTGTCAGGGCTCAGCCCTCCAGAACAAATAGCAAGCACAGCTCTCAGAAAAGTACAGGACACTTGCTGGCTTTTAGCACCATGCAGAATAAAATGCATGTTGTATTGCATTTATGAACAGAATCATTTGCTTTCCAAATCAACAGACCAGCATGGCAGATTTCTGAGTGAAGTGTACAACATGCAGGCTATGGAAAATGAATCTTACCCCAAGTTAATTGAATGATTCCTATCAGGTTCCCTGGGACTGGGATCAGGCATTTATATGTTTCTGAAAGAGGCCAGATTGGCAGCCCTGGAAACCATAAATTCTGTTTATCCCACATAACAAGCACAGCAGAGGCAGGAGCATGGGATCTTAACCCACACCAAGTCCCCTGGCAGGAGGCCCCAATCACTCACTGGAAGAGCTTTTCCAGGTGAAAAGGGAATTTACTCTGGGTAGCTCCATTTACCCCTTGGCCTCACTGCTGAAGCTGCCAATTACAGTCAAATGTTAGCAGCTTATTTCTCCTTTCCCAAACTATTGTCACCTCTGGTGGCACAGATTTAATTGAAACACTTTTTGCTACAAGTTGGAAAGGGGATTTGTAACTGACTCCAGCCACAGCTGCAGCTAACAACACCAACTGGCTTTGCAGACTTAGTTATATTATCTTATAAAATCTAGAAGTGTCAACAACCTTGAGAAAACCCTGACCTGTAAGTGAAGGTAATACCCCACATCTTAAGTCTGCATTTATTTGTATGTACAGCATGGCAGTGAGAAGTCATCTGTGAAACCTTAGGTCAGGGCAAGGGGATTCATTCCAGTGCAAAGGGCTAGCAAAAGCACCAAAAAATTCCTCAGCAGAGAGGCACCTTACAAGCCCTGCTATCACAAACCTATTGAAAAGTAGCAGCCACACTAAACTTATCTTCCTGAAGGAAATCTATGAAATAAGGCATTTCAAGTAAGTCAACATAAAAATTACCTCGGCTAATCTTCTGTATTTTTCCATCTAGAAATTATTTAACTTTCTGATGCATACATACTTCCCACCCTATGAATTTTAGGCAAGACTTATGGAAAAATCTAAACAAACCAGGCTTTACTGAAAGTTAAGTCATACACATGCAACCCCAAGAAAACACAGAAGTTTGATGAGGAGTGCAATTACTCTGCATTAGTTTTTGGGTTTGTTTTTTTTTTTTTAAAGAACTTCACCTTATTCTCCAAAAAAACTTGTGATGTTCAGTTCTACAGTGTTTCCTAAAAGGGCACGAAAACTCTTGCAATTTTAAGTTCTTTCATCATCTAAGTGTTCCAAATAGCATTCCTGCTGGAAAACAAGCCTCTTCCATTTCCTCTTTTATCCACCCCACACCTTTAGCACACTTCCACTTGCCCTGTCCCACATGGCTGCAAGCATCAGCTCAGAAGTGAAGAATGAACGTCTTGTCTCTGTAACCCACAGCAGAGCTGACACTGCCCATGTGAGGTGTGCGAGAGCTATGCTCCCTAGCTCTGTGAGAGGCTTTTGGGCAACCGACACAAGCATCAGCCCTGCACAGGGGTGTAAGTGGTTTCAAGAGAGGGTCTCTGGTAATTTTCAGGATGTCAACTAGCTCTCCAAACACTTACCTCATGCTATCCAGCCTTTTACCACCTAGCTTTGACACAATGCACACACACAAAGCTGCGCAGCTCAAGAAACTCTTCAGCACATACAGATGAAATCAGTCGAAATAGTTTTCCCCCCACTCTGACTCCTTACTGGGGCTACACTGTTATATCCTTTAAGAAAGCTACAGAAGGGAAAAATGCCCATTTGGAAATAAAGGAGATGCAAAAAAGTTCCAGTCTATCCTCTTCTCAGTTTACAGAGATGTCAGCCTCTTGAGAATGAAGGCCAAGAGAATTTCACAACACAGAAGGGTCTGGTTCAGCTCAGGATTGCTCCAGAAGCTCCTCCTGATG
Organism: Psittacus erithacus; assembly: GCA_009867235.2. Lineage (NCBI taxonomy): Eukaryota > Metazoa > Chordata > Aves > Psittaciformes > Psittacidae > Psittacus > Psittacus erithacus. Next base: position 39,252 of record WYDI02029623.1, on the reverse strand, counting down.
TCATTGCTCCCCTATTAGCAGCATTGCCACTGCGCACTTTCCCTCCCCATACTGGCATACAGCAGAGGCAGCAAAAGAGAACTAAGCTATGGCTAAAGTAGCCTTGACACCTGAGCATAACACTATCTGCAAAACTGTCAGACTGCATCACCACATACTGCAGAGACTGTCTTGCATTTTTTCATTCCCCAAACTTTTGATACTCACACTTGAGGTCTTACAATACATGAACATGGCCAGGGCACAGAATCCCAGCCGCCTTCATTATCATTATTCTCAATGCCTCAGCATGGCAGAACAGTGCTTCCATGTCCATTTTACAAGAAGAGAAATATAGCCCAGAGATTTGTGTTCAGCCCAGACAAAACAAAACTGCCTACATGTCTGACTTCTGCTGAAATCAGAGCCATATTAGTCAGGGGCACTGAACATCTAGGTCTAAGGTTATTTGCATTAACCTTTGTGGGAGGTCTGCAGACTCATAACTTCTATTCTCTTCAATCTCTTGCTTCAGCCCCATGTGCCTTCTCACTGCTTTAACACTTAAGACTTGTCCACAGTCATCTGTGTGGTTCTGAAAGCAAATGGAGCCACAAAAAAAAGATACATTTTCTGCCTCATTCAATTCTTTGCATTCCCCACATCTGCTTTCATGGCCCTCCTCTGGGAGATCAAGATGAGCTCTGATCCCTGACATCTGCGTGGAAAGTGCTTAATTTCAATACAGACTTTTTATTTACTTTTAAGTGTGGAACTAATTTCTAAGCTTGCAAAGAGTAGGTCTGCAAATACTTGCTGAAATCCAAACTTAGTTTTCTTTGCTTGTCTACACCACTGTGAAACTGAAATTACCATGCCACAGGAGCACCCAACTGAAATCCAAACAGATTCCCACTTACCTCTCAGGATACTCAAATTTTCCAGCAGCCATGACTAATTTAAGGATTAACAGACCCTTAGGATCATGGCCCACTCTAAGGAGGAGGCCCAAGATCTAAGCCAGGCACAGCAGGCAGCTGTGAGTCAGTCTACAGCAGAAGGCAAACTCTAGCTGGCATACCTCAGGGCCAATAGCTGCCTGGCTGGAGGCCACATGTTAAGGAACTATATAATTAGGACCCAAGGGGCTATGGAAGGAGACTCAGAGATTCATCCCAGAGTCTGCATCACTCTGACCTGAGGGAAAGTCAGAGGCTGAAAATGATTCCACTTCAGGGATGCTACCTGGATGCTACTAGGGGAGAAGAGTCAAAGAAACAGAGCCAAAAACACCACCTTGTGCTCACAATACCAGGTCATGTACAGCTTGTAAAAGACAGCAATGTGCTGTGACATCTAGATGACTATCACATGCCTGTCACCAGCCTGAAAAATCCATACCTTTCTGCAGTCTCATGTACAAGCATACAGACCAGGTATGATTTCTTCAAATTAATGGCATTATATTCTAATAAAAGGATCAGAATAAGGCTCAGTTCTTCTGAGGCATGGGTTCAGTCAAGATGACCAGCCTTCAACAGAAGCACATTATCAATACCAGACAAGGAAAGAAGACATAATCCTACCTGAAGTTCACCCCTAGTTTGGTAACTGCTGCCTAAGAAAGATGTCCTCTCTGAATACGGTGAGCCTATGCAAGGACTTACTGCCATTGAGCGTCATTTAGCATAACTAGAAAATTCAGAGATTTTGATAGAATTCTCTCTGTTCCCTGTTCCAGGAGTCCCATAATAAAAAGTCTTGCTCCCACATCAACACCTTTCTACATATAAATGCCTTTTGATCACAACGCTACTTAAAAATACGATTATTTTATCAAACATATAGATTAAACTCTTCAGGTGACTTGCCTGTTACCTATGCAAAAGCAAGCATTTGAAAACCTCCTCCAAAACAAGGGCACATCTACCAACTTGATTGTTCACAGTAGGTCCCCAATCCCTGCTTGTTCAAACAACAGACCTAGAAAAGAGTCTGAACATGGCAACCACACATCTTCAGACAGACCTGCAGTGCCTCTGACTTTGGCTTTTATCCTTCTATTGGATGTCCTTCAACCACTTCCTCTACAAGGGGAAGCATTCAGCTGCAGCATAGATGTATACAACACAACTGGCAATAAACTACATCATGGGACAGAATGTGACACACAAGTGACTTTTTTGCTCAGTGAAATCCCAATTAGATAAGTCAGCAAAGAGAATTAAGACAAACATGCAGAGGTCTTATACCTTCCATCCAGTAGAGACCTACAAATGCAAGCACATGTCAAACCAATGCAATGATGTGGTTGCCTTGGAGCAGCAGTGAATTCCAAGTATTTCTGCATTGCCTGAGAATACTCAGGAGCTCCATCAATACTCTGTCACTAACCTTCTGGTTTTTGGTAACTGATCTTTTTACTGCTTCCTGTGTGTAACTCGCGTTCTTAAAGCTGCAATGAGACTGCGTGCATATACTCCAAAAACTGCAGATGCAATCACAGACACTGAAATATATCTTTCATATAAGAATATGTGCGGATTAGCACGAGTAAATGACAGAAGATAAAACTTGGATGAGAGACTAAATCATGCAGGATTCTGGATTAGGTCTGATTTTGGAACCCTTGTTCCCATCTCTCTCTCCAGCACCATTTTCACTGGAATCAGTGTAAAATACAGAACAGCTCTGACGATGCCAATGGGATTTTTTGGTCTGAAATATGCCCTTTTTTCAATGCAAAGACAGAATGTCTGAGTTCAGCACAGCAAAAAAAAAAATTCAGGATATCTGTTCTAAAGAAAACAATCAGCACAGGCTGTACTGTTCACTTCTCTGTCACTGCCCATCAGTACAACACAGCACATGAAACTCTAAACACTTAATCTGCAGGTCATCACAATGGTGCTGTCTCAGGATTCTCCTGTTTTCATTATCTCCTTGCTCTATGCAAGCCTGAGAAACTTCTGTAACAGTAATTCCATTCCCAAGTTGCTGCTTACAGGGAGCTGCCTTCCTCTCCTCATTTCCACAGAAGCCCTTTGAAGGAAAGAATACACACCAGCTTAGCTCTTGCAACATCGTAAAATGAGGAGATTGGCCAGCTGGAAGCTTCCTCTAAAGATTAAGCAAGAAATTAAAGTAAATTAAACAAGCACCAACTTAAGGCCTGAAGCTGGCAGCCATAACTAAGCAGCAACAGCCTTCAAGAGGAGAAAGAAACAAGAGAGCCAACTAGCCAATCATCAGGGCAAAGAACAGAGAGAATAAAGCAAAATAAATGGAGGACAAAAACTCATGCAATTTATTTTCTCACTTCAAAGACCTGACTGTACAGAAACAAAACCATGACTCTGCACAATTGCCGCAGTCATCCTCGTAGGGGAAGACAAGGTGGTATCCGCATGGCCATGAATGGCCGCTCTGAGAAATCACTGAACTGAGCTTTTGAAAAGAAGGTTGAAATAAAGAAGTAAAGATACAACATGGATTTAGCAACAGTTGATCACACCAGACTAACCCAGTATCTTTTTCCTAAGGTTACTGATAGGCTAAGGAAACAGCAGGAAAAACCAGCAATCTAGCAAAATTTCAAGGAATCATTTGTTAAAATGCCAGATCAGAAATATCTTAGTAATAAAGATAGCAAAGATGGAGATCAGACAGGCAAGGCACAACCTAAAGCTTGATTTGTGTTCACAAAAGCTCCAGTTTTGGACCAGCTATTTCAAGATTTCGTTAATATACACAACAGAAGTGTGAGGAATCAAAGACCAAACCCTGCTTATGACAATAAGACAACTGGGGTATCACACAAGAAGAAGTTGGTAACTAGTTGCTGGAGTGACATCTAGGATGTAATGCATCTTGAATCAGTTATTTATTACATCTGCCATGGGTTTTCATACAAAAAACTTTCAAGTGGTAGATCTAAATGAGTGAAAAATGATTGGGATAGATTCTTTTCCAGCTTCCCTGGCAGCTTAGTGCAGACCACATGAATAAAAGCCATCCAAAGCTTTAGTTTATGTCTTGTGAGGCAACAAACAAAATGCTTGCAGAAATGCGAGTTACACAATAGCACAAAAGAGGTTGATTTTACAGCACAAGGCTTTGCTTCTTTCATGCTAGACAAATGTAGCCATCCTGGAGCTCCACACTGCAGAACTGAATAGGTAGGTATGCGTTACCCCTGTACATGCTAGACTTGTGTTCAGTCACCCATGAAGCATGGAGAACTGCCCTGAAAATGAAGCTAGCATGAGTTGAAGCCAGCTTGTGAACCATCTAAGCTTAAGTAAAAATCAAACAAGGCTTCAACCCTTGAGGTACAACTGTGAAAGTTCAGTTGCAATAGCACAAAGAGGCTTTTGAAGTACAGGGAATAATGGGGGAAAAGAGGTGTGACAGTGAATGCAGAGATAGCTCTAAGCATCATAGGTAATACTGTCATTGTTAGGTCTTATTTTTAGAGGTCCCAGTTTCACCTTTTTCTTGTCTGTGGAGACACCAGAAACTGGCAGAAGAAATCATACCACCCGCACAGGACTTCCAGCTTTCACAAGGGCAGAAGTACCAAGATATCTTTCATAATTGCAATATCAACTCCAGTAAGATTTAATTTAGTTTAGCAACAAGATTAAAAATACCTGTTCCACTATAAAATTTCAGTGTGATCCTCAACATACACCTACCATTTTAAATCCAAGATATTGTGGTAGAAGACTGATAAACAATGATTTCTTATCACCAACAGAAAGGTGAAAAAAAAGTTCAATAAAATTGCTGTTCAAAATACTGTACTTGAGGAAGGAAAAACGAAAAACAACCTCCATATGGCCTCATTCTTCTCTGTGGATCTGAGTTTAGCTCAGACCGTTTACTACACTGCATCTGTCATCCCTCTGACTGAGCTTCATGTGCATCACAGGAAACCCAGGAAATCACAGACCATGGAAAACTAAGTCCGATTACACTTCACTGGCTCACAGAGATGACTGGAATGTCTAATATTTAATTTACATTTGTGGGAGAAACCACAGTGAAGTGCAAACCTAAGGTTAGGGGCATATTTGGTGATCTTTGACATGAAGGCCAAGGGTGTATGCAGAAGGTGGATCCTCTGATCAGTCAGAAAAACAATACTGTGCCTGCTAACAGCAAATTTTTGAGGAAGAAGCCTTATAAAAGTTTCTGAAACCAGAATTAACAAGTATTTTCTTTGCTGAATATTCCTCAAAGAGAGACTTAACATACTGTTGTTTAACCCAGCAGCAGTTAAACATCACACACCCATTCGGCCATTCCCCCTAGCGGGATGGGGGACATAATGGGAAAAAAGATAAAACTTGTGGGTTGAGAAAAAGATAGCTTAACAAGACAGAAAAGGCAGGGAAAACAATAACGATAAAAGAATCTACAAACCAAGAAACGCACAATGCAATTGCTCACCACCCGCTAACCAATACCCAGACAGCCCCTGAGGAGCAGCTGCCACTCCCTGGCCAACTCCCCCCCATTTTACTGTTCAGCTTGACATCCTATGGCCTGGAACATCCTGAATGGGGTCAGTCAGGGTCAGCTGTCTGGCTGTGTCCCCTCCCAGCGTCTTGGACCCACCTACCACCCCCCCCTCAGCCTCCTCACTGGCAGGAAACCATGAGAAGCTGAAAAGTTCTTGACTTAGGGTAAGCACTGCTCAGCAACAAAGTACATCAGTGCATTATCCACATTATTCTCATCCTAAAACCCAAATGCAGCACTGTACCAACTACTAGGAAGAAAAATAACTATTCCAGCCAAAACCAGAACACATATATGGTGCTTATGGCCTTGATTCTCTAAATACTTACACACAAGAACAATTTCATGTATACAAATGGTAGTTTCTTGTTTAATGGGATGTTTATTTGCATAAGTTTACTCATTTAGCTCTAATATTGTAACTAAACTAAAATTACAAGAGAGTAATAGAGACCTACAGGAATTGCATGTATTTAACAAGTTAAACATGCTAGCTTTTTCTCATCAAAAAATAAATTCACATCATGTTCTGTGAAGAATTCTTTAAAATACATGTTTTGTTGAACTCATGCCTGCTTCTTGATTCCTCTCCACCATCTGCTCTGTTCTTTGCTATTCACTTGCACTATGGGACTGGTCATCCAAGTCACTTATTTTTGCTGTTTGGTTGAATGATCAGGCTTTTACAACAACAACAAACTTTGAAAAGGCATTTCAAGATGGCTGTGAGTTGTTTCTGAATAGAATGCATTGACATGCATGTTTGGAAGGCACACTCAACCTAAAAAAATGAGAATAAATGTTTTCTTAAAATAATTTTCCCCAAACAATTTGACAAATCACAACAGTTTTTCCATCTTTGGAGTTGAGTTTTCTTTAAATTGTAATTACCAAAAATACTGGGGAAAAAAAAAACCAACCAAACAAAAAAACCAAATCCCAAAAAACTATGGCTCTGTCCATTAGCTAAAGGCTTTTGAAACTAGCTCTTAGTTCAGGGAACATTTTCCTAAATAAGAGATGAATGCACACATGAACTGAAAAAATCTTATTCGGCTTGGCATAAGTATCTGTGCGTGCTCACACTTTGCTCTTTTGTTTCACATTATTTATTTGAAAACTGCATCACTTTATAAGGCTACATCCAGCTTTGTGTCACTTGTAAACAAATCATGGTCTCCAGACAAAGAGCAGAAAATGGAAAAGGCTTCTGCCTTTCCCAGTCACTATGAGCCTCAAAACATTCACGCTGAACTCATCACACACATCATATGGCCAAACTGTGGTTGCTCTGAGAAACACAGCAGCGGATTGTAAAGATTCATGAAACAGACAAGTGCAAAGGGATAAAAAGATGATAGAAAGATGTTTTCCAATTAATGTCTATGGAAACCTAGTCAGTGATTCTCCAAACAAGGAGCAGAAGGAATGTCATACGGTTCCACTGCATCTCCTGAATGTTCCCAACTAGTAAACACATGCTCACTAAATAAATTGAAGCAACTGGTATGTTTGAGACAATGGAGAAAGTAGTCGTAGTGAATTACCTATTTATCATTACTTAAAATGTTAATACAAAATGGAATATTTTAAACTCTTACCAAATTCTTAGTGGAACTACAAACATCCATCGCAGCATTGTGGAATCTTCACTGACAGATCACACAAAGACTCCTTTGCTGACAAGAGAAGAGAAGAACAGTCTCTAGAGAATTCTGTCTGGTTTGCTTCAAATATTCTCCCTGCAATTCTGCATCTCTGGAAGACAAAGGAGGGGGGGATCTTCTCCCTGATGCTAGTGTGATTTAGCTTGTGTCTTTGTGTCTCCATGGAGACAATGTAAACACATCTGTTTTCTTTTTACACTTGTGATGGAGGCATTCTACACAGCATTCATCATCACAGGGAATGACAATATTATCTTAGGGCAGAAACAGGGAGAGTTCTTTACCAGAGTGACCAAAGCCAACCTGGTTTAGCTCATTTCCATCAACAATCAGCATCACTAGAAGAAACGACCAGTGAGTGTAAAGTCATAGCTTAAAGCTCAGAGCTTGCGTCTCCTGATACCTGAATATTTAGTAAAGTAATAGATATTAAGCTCATCTCGCAAGAGGAGAAAAGATATAAATACAAGCTATTCAAGGCCATAGGTGAAATGCAATATTGCAGAATACTGAAGTGTCAACATGATACTCCAAAGATGCCACAGCTGTTATACATTATTGTCCCTTTGTGTATCCACTACAAATGATTAATCCCCAGGACCTGACAACAAAGCTTCATTGTTAAAACTATTTCATACATACATTATTTGCGACTTTATTTTACATTTCTCCCAAGATTTTTTCATTGTCATTTAATGAAAGAGGAAGGCTCATTACACTGCAACTGTGTCAAAGGTATTTCTTCATTGCATTAAACAAATTTCAACTCCAGAACTGGCAAAGGAAAGCAAAAGTTTAAACCAGCATTCTTTGTTTCAATAGCTGCATGCTCATTCAAGTGCCCGAAGCATGTTAAGCTGGTTTTTACCAGTCATAGTAATGCCCCATGTTCCTTGTTAATACACAAAGTTGACAGAGTAAACAACTCTCAAATACCAGTGTCTGCAAAAGGAGCAAATAGGAAATAAAGATATCCTACCAAAACTACTGTTTCTAAAAATTAAACCATTGATTTTAGAAAATACACCACAACCACACATTGTTCAATACACATTGCTAATATTCCAGCATTTTATTAATCATTCATGCTTGTGAAATCATCAGCCTTAAATAGGAAACAGTCCCAAGATGCACTGACTAGTCTTTGACTGTGACGGCAGGCTAAAAATGAGAAGCTCATTCTGTAAAGTCCTTTTTCAAGAGGAGGAATCAATCTGCCACACAAAGTCCTCACAACATTAAAGAAACAGTAATGTTTTAAAGACAGATTGGAAACTGCAAATACCAAACCTTTTTTGTTACGGACAAGTACCAGCAGTTTGCTTTTAAAAAAACAGTTAATGCATATGCTTTACACAGGGAAAGTATTAAGAATATGGGAAGTAACTAACTTGTATATTTAATAGCTTATCACTTCAAAGGCCCTTGACAGCAATATGCAATAAACAATACAAAGTTATCCTTTAACAGTCATGAGATAGTATTCAGAGCTCTAGATTGTGGTAGCTACAGCCTACCTTGGGCTTTTCCACAGCACTAACTGAAGATGGGATTTTTGATAGCTTTGCTTTGTGCCATTAACTAACTACCATTTCCCAGACCTTTGGGTCTGAAAGAAGCGCATACCTGCAGCCCCTGTGTATAAAAGTATATGCATTCACATATGAAAGCTATAGGCCCTTTCAATAAAAGCAGAAGTATATTTAAATACATCATAATCATTTGTCTAAATACTCACTTCTCACATAAGCACAAAAAAATAGAGCAGGTATCCACCTATTTTGTGCAAGCCTCTAAATGAATTACACTACCTGACAGCTGTGCAATGTTTAACAGTTTGGTTGTTCTTTTCTTCCCTACTGAAGTTACAAAATTTAGATAAAAATAAGCAGAATTACTTGTGTAGCACTGAAATGACAAAAATAATTCCTGTACCATGGAAGTGTCGTTGCTTTGCAAGACAAGTGGCAGAGTTCAACAAGCAAAAGGGAATAAATCATTCAAACCCTCAGAGCCTTATCCCCCTTTTTTCCATCTTAAACTCCTTCCTGTTCATATCATATGGGCATGATAAAACATCTCATACGACAGAACAGAGAGGATGATAAAGTAGTAACAAATTTAGAGAACAGAACTCCGTAGCTACTTTAGGTTACTTATCTAAAGTACAAAAGTCACTTCCTTAGTGGGCTTCCATCTGCATCTTTTTAAGTCCTTGCTGTTCTCAGGGTGCATGTATTGTTACATTCACGTAAGTTTTAAATAACATGTTCCACACCATGATTTAGCAAGGAAAGTAACTGCAAAGAACCTGACTGCAAGGAAGTATACTTGAACAACACCCTAGAGTTGCGCAGGACAACAGGCTGTAAACCCATTCTGCTCCTACATGAAACAGACATCTCTACTGACTTCAATGGAACAATACGCCTAATTCTTGGAATATATCTTGTGAGTATCTTCCTTTGGAAAAAAAAACCAAACAAACCTGTAGGTATGCAAAATATTTCCAAAATCTAATGATAATGAAAAATTCTCTCATTACCTTGGAGATACTAATTCAGACTCTGAACCATAAGCATAAACACTTCCAAACCCAATAATTAGATCCTCCTTGGTTTGCATTTTAATTTTTGAACAATTATAATCTGCTACACACAGATTACTACAATTCTTCTTTGCTCACAATTCTGTTCTACAGTGTTCATTTCATAATGTTTGTTCTCCCTTTAGTGACAGTGTTTATTAAATGATGTATTCTGATTTATATCTAGCTCCACTTCCTACAAAGCTTGTTACATGCTTCATTCAATAAACTTTATAGCCAGCTCTCTAAAAATAAACATGTTTACTTCTGAGATGTCACCTTAAAGGATTTAAACTCATCTGGCAGAGCAGAAAAAGAGGTAATTGCAGATAAAAGCTCGAACTTTGATTTTATCCCTTTCAATCGCAATACTTCAAATAGTCCAGAAACTCACACAAGATCAGAGTCTGGGCACAACAGACATTTGCATGACCTCCATGCACAACTAAGACTGGACAGATAGGCATTTGGGGGGAGGGTTATGCCTTCCTGCCAAAATAGCTACTAACATCATGAGGAAGAATCAAAGAAGCTTAAAGTTTAAGACAATAATAAAATAAAGTGATTTTTTTTTTAAGCTGTCTGCAAAACCCAGAGCAACTTTAAAACACATGACTTGGAGCCATTTTGGTGAGAGTCACAAATGAAGAAAAAGCAGGAAGTAGTAACGTGAAGACATTCACAAATAAACATCCTTGTAACTATTCTCGGTTCCAGCATAAATCCCTCTCTACCTCTGCCCTACCCATAAATCAGACTCACCTAAACCTTATTCTCTTTTGCAAGTCACAGATAGAATACATCCACTCCAGCTTCCTACTCTGAAGGTAGAACTGCTCACACGCTACTCTCAAGGTAGAACTACTCACACGCCAATTTGTTTTTAATGAACAGCACCTTACATTGCAGCTTTATGCAAAACCTACTGCAATTAACACAGAAAGGTCTTTGACATCAGTGGACTTAGTGAATCTTCAAACTCTAAGCCCAGCATGCAAGTCATGTGGAAGCAGAATAAATACCTTAAACCCAGGAGCAGGCAACTAGAAAATCAAGTGTCTAGAATTAGACAGCACTAAGGCTAATGAGGAGAACCCTTCTATTCACAGGAGAAAGTATCAGGTTGGTTGTTTGCTACTTTTCCAGTATTCAGATGGGTTTCTAAAAATAAACTGCTGCTTCAATTTGTTTTCAATTTCCTTAAAAGAAGGACTTTAAATTGCATTACAAAGGTTTGGAAACAAGTTTCTGCAAGCAGTAGAAGCCTGAACAGCATCCAGCTTCTGTCTAATTAGCTGCAGGAAAAATTGGAAGGTGAGACTTTGCTAGCCCAACCTTAACATAAAAAAGACTCTTCCTTTCCATGATAATAAAGGCACTTCATGAAGAATTCATACATTTGCTTCAGAGCTGGACTTACCCATTTAAACATTTCACATCTATTAGCTGCACCCCAGTAATGGGATTTGCCCCACCAAGTTTCAGTAAAGGCAACCAGGTTGCCACCACAGCTTTCTAGCAACACTTCCAGCTCCTCCTGTTTGTTGCCCATGCTGCACGCAGCATAATTAACTTCAGCTGGGCTGTTGGCCAAGTCACCTTCTTAGAGGAATACCCTTTCATTCCTTTGAGGTATTTCACCCTATCAGCTCCTATTACCTTAGGAGCCCTGGCTTACCCCCATGAGACTTCAAGTGTGCTGCTGAGCATCCAGCATGTCTCATAGCAACAGGCTGAGGGCCCCCATTACCACCCACCCCTCTAACCTTTGCATGTCTTCTCACAGGCAAGCCTGATATTATCCCCTTCTCCTTTTAAGTCTAGTTTAAAGCTCTGTCAGTAAGCCCCATTAATTCATGAGCAAAGACCCTCTTCCCCCTTGGAGAAAGGCAAAACCCATGTGACACCAGCAGGCCTGGTGCCATGTAAGCCATCCCATCACAAAAAAAACCAGATCTGTGGCAGTGACACCAGCCAGAGCCATATGTTAATAGACTTGGCCCATGTGTTTCTTCCAATGTCACTGCCCACAACTGGAAGGGCAACAGAAACAATAACCTGTGCTCCATATTCCCTTACCAACCACCTCATTAAGTCTCTTTTGATCATACCTGGACTACATGTTACAGTCTCATCAAAACACATGTTAGAGCAGTAAGGGGTAATAGTTCGAGGGCTGTACCAGGCCTGGAATTTGAATAGTGACAGCCTTAACCCCGGCCCCAGGGAGGCACCAGGCTTCTCTAACAGAATGACATATCTGCCATACTGAATCCTCTGTTCCCCTCAGAGGGAAATTATCAACTCTAACTTTTTTTCTTTGCGGTGGTGATAGAGGGAATAACTTTTCTGACCTTGGCAACAACCCTAGTGTAGATAGACCATCATTCACTCAATGGCCTTCCACATCCACAGCCTCACACCTGTTGTACAGAGACACCTGGGAAAGCCAAGAAGGTCTGCCTACCACCAAAACACAGCCTTGCCTCTGTTCACTACTCTCGTTTAAGCTACTAGCTTCCACCTGACAGGAGAAAGATACAGGATCCCTTTTACCTCATTTTTTTTTCCTAGCGGCTGCTCCTGCTGCTGCCTCAGAGAGACGGGACCATGGCTCCACCAGTCCATTCCTTTCTCAGACTCCCTGGCACTCTTCTATCTCCCTACTTCCTGCTGTAGCTCTGCCACCTGGTCACACCTCGCACAGCTGCCCTCACTAACGCCATTCTTTACGGCGAAGGGCTCCGGCACACCCTGCAGGCTGGGGCCCGTACGAATGGCTGCACGCTTCCCTGGGAGCTCTGTCCGGGTCACCACGGCCGTTCCAGCGAGTGCAGAGGCCGCGGCCACCACAGCTCAGCCCTCACCACCCACAGGCCTCACATCAGGCACAGACGGCCAACGACGCCGCCCAAACAGCCCCACGCCCAGAGGGCGGAGCTTTATAGGTCGGGGGGCGTGGTCGAGGTTGCCCTGGCAACGCCCAGGCCTCCGCAGAGACTCTCGCGGGGTTCGGGCCGCTGTGAACTCCGCGCGCCGCGGGGTTTCTCCTTAAGGCGAAGCCGCCGTCTTTGTGCGCGTTGAGGACCGTAACTTGCAGCCGTTGCTGTAGAGAGGTATCAGCTACCTCCAGTAGGCATTGCCCCAGGCTGGAAGAGGTACTGGCGTCCATGCTGCAGCTTAAACTGTTTAACTGCTAACTAGAGATGCACGGTGTCTTATAACCATCCAGATGTGTCCCAGGAAAGATGCGCACCAAGCCATGGTCTTGCAAGGGACTGGTCAAATGACCGCGGCCAAAGCTGTTAGTGTTTGCACGGCTTGTTAGGGCTGGCCGTGATGGTTGCTGCATTCCAGAATCCCCAGCCGAAGAATTCCATGACATGGCAATACACGTGAAAAGGGCACTGCAATTAGTTCAAAGCGTGAATGGGATTTGATTTTACAATTAATTTTTTTGACTGCATAATTTATAATTAAAGGAACTCGTAAGGTTTTGTTTGACAAACCCACAAAATTATCCTTTGACATGATGTGAATTTCAAGTTGTTTGCAGAGTCAGACAGAAGCCAAACTGCCTGAGGTAAAAAATGTGTGGTTTTCAACAAACCAGACCTTTCTGTGGGAAGTGGCAGGCCACGGGCTCACTGCAGGGCCCAAGCCATTAGTGCTGCTGACCACACTGCTGCTCCGCGGCAGTGCCCAGTGCAGGTCTGAGGGAGCACTGCTCAAGCACTGCGCACCTCGGGAGCTCGTGTCCCATTCTCAACTTTGCTGGCAAAGCACCCGCGCAGATCTCGAGGATGCACTAATCTACTGTATAAATATGTGCTGTGGGATCTCCCCTTGGGAAGAGAGTCCATGTTCACAGAGGTCTGGCATTCTCATTGGAAGTTTCATTGATGCAGGAGTGGTATTTAGTTACGATTTAAGGCTCTTGCTGAATTTGTTACGTAGGTTTTCCAAAAGGATGTCCACAAAAAATGGCTTCCAACTATCAATAAGAATATAGAAAGCATATTTTCTTGATCTATTTAAAACATTTCAACATGTCAGCGTTTTTATATCTCATTCTTTCAAAAGGTTAAAATAATATTAGTTTGGAGGCAAATCTAGAATTAAAAAGGAGGCAAAAGGACCAAGAAAACTTTTGGGCAGTGTGGTTTCTTCCCTTTTCTCACCTCATTCCCCAGCTTTCATATGGAAAGAACTAATATATTTGTTATTCAGACATTTTTAAAACAGCAAACAAGTATACTAAACCACAAGACTTCACTCTCCCTCCTACCTACCCAGCCAAAGTAGTAATATATTTGCATTTACAAGTATGAAAATTGACATAGGAGGTGGAAAGAATACAGTAGGTTTAGAAAAAGAACTCAAGATTCTTAGCATTCTAGTTCAAAACCATTAGCCCAAGTGACACTGCTGCTCATGAATTTCAGACACAAAGGACCGAAAATTCCAACTGGGCATCTCATTTGCGAAAGGAGTGCTTTTGGTGGGTATGACATTGGTAATAATCTGAAGAGTCTGTCTAAGACTTGACTGGTATTCTGAATTACTTTTCTAATCACAGTGAAAAATGATGACATGCATACGTGAAGTGTGAAATTCAGGATTTTATAGCAGACATTTGTCACAACAGCTATTCTCCCATGCAGAAATACAGACTAACCCCACATTTTTCATTGCCATCTTTCACATGGGATGAGGACATGTTTGGGAAGTTAGTTTTCTCTTGACTCACCACAGAAGACAGGCAGCAGAATGCAAGAAAACAGTGAGACAAAGATAAAATTAACCAAGAATTAATGCTGGGGGTCCCCAGCCACAGAGCAAAAGAGAGAGTGCTCTGAGACACCATCATGGACAAGAATGTCTCTGAGCCCTGAGCACATCCTGCCCCTCCTGGAGGTCTGGCTGAGGGCTGGCAGAGACTGCAGCTGAGGGCTCCCTCTGTCCCTCGAGGTGGAAGCCACAGATTCCATGCTCAGAGCTGAAGGTTCAACAGCACACTGGACTTCTCAATCTGGTTGAAAAGCCATGCCAGAGAGTGTAGAACAAAAGTTATTTACTGGACATCGCTGAGATTCAAGTGTGAAAAGCAGTAAGTTTTAGACACAAGAACTGGTGGTGTCCCACCGTGGTTGATTTCTATTAAAGTCATGCCAAAGCATTTCTATTTCAAAGTATCTTGCCATTGCAATAAAGGGTGTGCATCAAATCCTGAGGACATTAATGGCAACTGATATATATACCAAAGTCTTTTTAAATGTTACCTGTGTGGTAAGTGGATATCTATTACAAATTTTCATAAAACATATAGCCGCCTTATTTAAGACAATTCCTGTCATCTTGTGATGTTTATAGAAATGTATCTTATCTTGTTACTTCCAGTGATACTCAAAATGGCCTATCATCTCTCCAAAGAAGGCTAGCCTTTGCCTCAAAAAAGCACGTTATAATTACACAATTGATAATTACTGTTGGTGAATATTTTAAGAGCAAGACTTCCCTTTCCTTTCAGATAGGTCCTGTACAAAATCAGCATCCAGTTAATAATAAAACGTAGTATTTCTGATCCATGAGGGATAGAAGTTAGTTTTGCGCTGAGAGCTAACACTCTGTGTACTCTTCTGCAGAGCTGCTTGCACAGCTGCATCGCACCAGCTGCTGTCTGGATGAAACCTTCCCAAAGTGACTTCCTAGCAAACACTTCGCTATTTGGTACCCATCTGGCAGTCAGCACTATATTGTCGTCAGCTCCTTCTCTGAGACAGTTTTCTCTTGGAATTCAAAGCCGTCACCGTGCTATCATTAATTTTAAAAACATGGATCTCCAAACCTCTGGAGAAAGGGTTCAGGCAATTTTTTTCAGTAACAGGCCTGTGCTGAGCTTCACTCATAAATCAGTTGGGTATGGCTGCACTGCTTGGAACAGAAGTCGGGGCAATGAAACCATATGTTCCATTACTGTAAATCAGCACCGTGAGTTAGATTAGTAGATCTGGGCAGTATACGTCTAGTTTATATAAAATCTAGGTCTAGATGATGAACATTACACAGAGTGTATGCAATGAAACGCAACATACAATTACTATGAACAAATAACCAATTTTGGCCTTTTGTGTACATAATTAATTCAGATACTCAGTTGCATACATAAATGTCTTCTACATCCATTTAGCTTACTGTGTAATGAAAACCTATCCATCATATAATTAACTAAACACTTCAGGAATATGAGAACAATGCATAGCTCTGCTACTGCAGTTAATTCACAACCCAATTACTGCATCTTTTTTTAGGTCATTTTCTTGGCCATGAAATTGTAATATTTGGTGTTCTGCATATTCTCCAAGGAGCCCAACCTCCTCAGTACACATCAAGACATGATGTACATTTTCAGGCAAGCTACTTTTTCAGATTCTTACAAACCACAGTTTGTTTTGGGGTAGTTTGTTTGTTGGGTTTTTTTAGAGGGTGGGAAGGGAGAGGAGAGCATAATGCATTTTGTAGTGATCTACCTTTCATCTCCCCTGCCATCTTCTTGTGCAATGACATTGTTTTTGCAGCTGTTGACCTCCTGCGCCCCTCTTTTTAAATAAGTCTTGAATTTCATAAAGGATATTGGGAAGTCCCAAGAAGTTTGAGGTACACCAAAGCTATCCCATGGACTCATACAGATACTGTTCATCTAATTCATGATCTTTTGTCTCAAGTACACATACAAACCAGAGGAGTGTAAGTGCAACTAGTTAACTGCTGAAGTATTAACCCAATTGGTATCTTCAACCAGAATTAGCTTCTGTTGCAAGCTGGGCACCAGGAAATTTATAGAGAAAAAGAGTCCTCCTCTCACCTCTTTCAGAATCTGTACTCCACATACCAAAATAGTCCTGCTTGTTAACAAGTTGTTTTTATCACAGTCACAGAAGCAGTACAGAGTGAGGGGAGAAATGAAGATCAAGCTAAACAAGTATCACAGAATTCAGGCTTCAACCTTGGGCAGATGATGTCAGAACTGCTATAGCCTGGCAGAAGTGCCAGTATGGAATATAAACTAAAGAAACGCATAGATCTACTCACTGACAGACCAACCTTTCCAGAGGGAGACCAGCTGCAACACACGTAATGTAATGTTGTAATGTATAATCCTGCAGACATGCTTCATGCTGCTGAGAGAATCTAACTGGAGGTGTGAAACAAAAGAAGGATACTGGCTCTGACATTCCACACAGATCCTTCTCCATCCAAATTAACATTGACCAAAACACCCTACTGGTCAGTAGAGACTGCACTGTGCTGAGGAAAAATTACTTCCACCCCAGTAAGCTGATGTACTGTGAACAGGACTGAGAAATGATGACCTTGTTCTAAGTGACAGCAGTGGCTTAGGGAATCAGATGAGAAGAGGGCCACTGAAAAAGCCACACAGTCAAATATGGGAATTCAGCCCTCCAAAAAAGTTCTATGACAGACTGATTAAGCATTCACAATGAATTAATCTCTTGGCTTCTGTACAGAATAGTGTAGGAAATGCTTTCTGCCCTGTAGAAATCTGGGATTTAACTTTCATCTTAACTTAAAAACAGAAAAACAAAAGCAGACAAACACACCAAAAAGCCCAAGGCTGAAGTCTGGCCAGCTGGCAGCTCCTGAGCCACAGTCAGTTTGCAAGACATTCATGTATTCCATTCAGTGCTAAATCAAGTGACAGCGGTGAAGTCCTAACAACACAGGAACTGCAGAGGAATTCATATCACTGAGCAAGTAAGCCAAGTATGCTACTAAAACCAACACGAGCAGGATCAGCCATTACCTAGAATAGAGCAGTAACACTGAAACAAAAAATGAGAAACCTTTAAGACCTTCTTCCTAGAAACCTTTCAAGTAATGAGTTGCAAAATTCTGTGGCTCTGTTTTATATGTAAGTTTTGGTGGGTGGTCCACAAGTTAGAAGAAGTCATCCACTCTACAAAAGTTCGTCAGTTTAATTCCGTATATGGAAAACAAAAGCAATATTCAACCTACTTGAGCAAGAAACTGAAGCCAGGACTCTCTCATATCACAGAACAGGCAGGAAGAACCCTGCCAATTGGGTTTAAGGCTTATTGTGCTCTAATCAAAAGTATTTCTTCTAGTTTAGAGATGGAATAAGTAGCTGAGAACTGCAACAGTTCAAGAAATAAACTTTTCACCTATAAAAGCGGAACATTAGAAATAAAAACAGAATTTCCTTGATTTTAATTCTGTTGCATCCCTTGAAATGGGAATCTGTAGCTTTCTCAGAGCTCAGTTTGCTAGGACTTGCATGTTGCTTACATTTAGTAAATCCGGGTATTGAACCTTGTTGTGCCCCGGTGGCTCATTCACACTGTCCTCTTACATATTATTCTCTTCACCTTTGATATGAGGAGCTAAAGATAAAAGCCAGCACCCTGGCTGGTTTCCTAATACAGGGATATACTGACACAGAGTGAATGCACATGCCTGCTGTTTTGAAACTTAAAACTGCAGCCACAGAAAGTGCCTCAGCTGTATGTTTTCACCTCGACTACAAATACCCTGGATTAGCCTCATCTCTTTAGAAACACTTGAATGTTCTGATATAGTGCACACTTTAGGTAAACAACAGTTAAAAAGAGAAGTAGAAGGAATGTGATGTTAGGGTAGAAGAAGCAGGCAACAGAGGAAACTCAGGACACAAAGATAAGGGAAGCTGGCTTCTAGGGCACACAGGCAGAAGGGCATCAAGGAGAAAGGAGCCATAGAATAACTGTCCCAACACACACATTACACCTACTCTGATACTGAACTGCAAGTAGCTTGAAGGTTCTTACTTTTCCTCTCCTTAGTTTGTGAACACATATTTTTCATACATAAACCAGGAAATAATACATTTGGCTGTTCTAGATAAATGTCTGATTGTTCAGTTGAAGAGCAGTGCTCATGGGCGCAGGGTAGAGCAGGAGAATCCCTTCCCTCGAGCTGCTGGTCACACTTCTTTGGATGCAGACCAGGATACAGTTGGCTTTCTGGGCTGCAGAGCTCCTCATCAACCAACACCCCCAAGTCCTTCTCCCCAGGGCTACTCTCAATTCAGTCTCTGCCCAGCCTGTGTTTGTGCAGATAAGGAAAATGTAGAAGAATTGGAGAGATCCTAGAAGAGAAGGGCCAGCAAGAGACATGGACGCTGTCATGTCAGCTGCCAGAGAATGTAAATATGGGACTGTCTAGAATGGCCTGTAACACAGAGAGTCAAGAGTTACGTAAAAGGTGCCCCTGCAAAAGAGATTCCACAATAGAAATTAATCTTCTTTTAGGACAGATAGCCAGGAGATCTTTATCCAGACTGGCAGAGCAGAAATTAACTATGTATGTAAAAGGTTACTAACTTTAACTCAACTCAGAAACTTACTGAGCTTCCAGACAATGCAGCCAATGCTTTTCCTCATAAAAGTATAAAAGTAAAATGCCCTTAAAGAAGGAACAACTCCTACACTTTGCAAAGCCTCTTTAGTACAAACTGCAATATTTTCAGGGAGGAGGCAGTTTAACAGAAGGGAATGAGATACCCCTAAACTGCTAATAATCAAAAAGAACAAGACTGTTCATATTTGTGGTGACTCCAAGGTTACCATTATCCAGCCATTGTCTGACATGTTATTTCCTTTTTGTAATTTAGAGTCTGGCCTTGCCCCTATTACTTGGTTAACTTCATTTCAGTCTCAGTGAAATCAGCCTCTAACTTATTCCCATGTTGGCTTTTAAAAAGGAAAGGTAAATAAGCAAGTGAAGGCACTGTGGGTATTGGGCACAGAGCTGCAATTCCCATTCCAGGGAGCATGCCTGCTGCATTAGAGAAGGCTAATGCAAAAGCTGTGGTCCCTATCCCACCTGCTTAAATCTGTGCCTCATTAGGAAGGAATCATACAGATACAGGAGGATTCATCTAATCCTTTTAACTAACTAAACACAGAATGCCAGGCTTAGCTCCACACACATACTGCTATGCCAGCAGCCTTCTTAAACACAAAGATAACACTTAAAAATTCTGCAAGCCCTATTGAAGTATTCTGACCAGTTTTATCATCAACAATCGATCAGTTCAATGTTGGCTTGGTTTTTCTTTTGAATCCTAAACAAGCCAGTCTCTTCCATAGGCAAAGCAGTTACATAAACTGGTGTTAAGCATTAAGCTGTCTTTTCATTTAATTCCATTCCTGCTTTGATCATTTCAGGGGAATAGCATCCATTGATCTGATCAAGTGAAACAGAGCTGAGGAACTCACTGAAACTTTTCAGTTTGCAGTGGTGACCAGCACTGAGATCAAAGCTTTCTGGCTACCACAGGGACCTGGGGAAAAAAGGAATTGTATGTGCTGATGCTCATTTTTTTGATAGTGGAAAAAGAGATTATTGTTGTTCCACTGCAAGAGGATTATTAATCTTCCTGTGAATTAACAATACTCAAAGAATGATGAAGGAAATATTGGAAATATTTATGAGCATATAAGTCTGGAGAAGAATGGGCATTTCATTGCCAGGATCCAGAATACACCCTCCACAACGATTCAGCAATAAAAAGAAGTTCCTCTATCTTCATTTTTTTCCGTGCCACATTCATCTGTTTCCATAGTCTGTGTCTCATCACTTGGGTTTTAATTCTCCGGTGTCTTCTAGTGCATTTGTAACACTGAATGATAATACAACAAAAATACTGTTTTTTAGGATCATACATAAGAGACAAATGCTTCTTTGCTCCAAATCAGCACATCACCAACAATAAATTATCCTGCTACTACATGTACTGTAATGGGGGGAAACTGGGGAATTATTAAGAATCAGTCAAAACCTCCATTTAAGGCCCTTTTCCCCTCCACGCACCCACTTCTCATTCTGTACATGGAAAAACTAACTTTCTAAAGGCTGAAGGGAATTCTCTCAGGGAATAGGGATGGACTTCACTCTCCATTTTCTCTTCAGTAATAACAAAGATTTAAATTAACTTCAGAATGTGTAAATATTACTGCTGTGATTCTCTGGGAGCAGCACACAACATCCCCTGAAATCTGCACTCCCCAAATTCAAAATGTAATTCATAGCACAATGCCTACTGCAGGACAAGATGCCAGACTCCTGAAAGCCTTAGCATTCTCTCTGCTCTGCTGCTGAAGGCTTGCTATTCCTAGAAGAATTCAGCTCTGTAAGATAAGTGTTAATACATTATTTCTTCAGGTCTCCAGGGCCTGAAGTTTGAATTTAATGTGAACTGAATAAAATCATTTGCTTTTTATCAGCATGGTCCATGAACCATGGTTTGAGGCCAGTATGTGACTGAGGAAAATGAGTTTAGCTCCAACTCCCTAATCCCTGGATAAGATCACCACACATCACTCAGTACTGTTTAGCAAAAATGCCTGCCTCTGTAGTAATAATAAAAAAATGGAATTACAGTCACTGGCTCCTCAGAGATGATGGCTCTTGCATGTTCAGGTGAAGTACGTGATCGTGTGTGGAGAGGATGGAGAGTAGCCAGTACAGCACAAAAATCTCCACCTCACATTGATGTTTGATTTCAAGAAACCTATTCAGAAATCTACTTTCAAAAAAGAACCATCCTCTTGCCCACTCACACACATACACATGCTTTTATGCATAACAATTCTGAGTTAAAACTCATGCTTTGCTGTAAGTATAATTCCAGAATAAACATGGGAGGAACTTCTAATGTAGACTGCTGTAATAACAAATTTAGTTATGATTTATTCAGTTTATTCACTTGTAGTCACAGAAATGCAAATGTAGAGATAGTTGCTGTAACAGTTCGTGTTCTTCATAAAATTCATAGGGTTACACATACTAGGGGAGGAAAAGGCTCAAGTATGTAACAGCCCAGGTGTACTAGTTCATGAATTCACTGTTATTTCAAATATTGGTGAAACCTGTCTTGCTTACATGCAAC
>WYDI02029623.1:0-17422 GCA_009867235.2 Psittacus erithacus | reverse complement strand
TAACAGCCCAGGTGTACTAGTTCATGAATTCACTGTTATTTCAAATATTGGTGAAACCTGTCTTGCTTACATGCAACTAAGCTCAGTAAAGAGAAAATTTAGTAGCAAAAACTAATGGAAAGCAACTAAGAGCAAACCAATAGGAGAAATGTCACTAAAATAGAAAAGTCTATCAACATTTCAGCTCTGTGGCGTGCACAGATACTGAACATTCAATAGCAGAAACCTGATGGTCCATGTCTCCTGACACAAAGCAGAAACAAACCAGTACAACCAATTACAAGTAACCCTCCTGTTTAATAGGTAAAGCCTAACCAAATGGAACACTTCTGACAATTTGATGGAATAATCTTGCATGACAAATACCCCTGAGAGAAAAAGCAGAGGAAAAATACTCTGAACACATTATTTCTTAAATTCTCTTCTCAGAAGCCTGTGAGGCCCCTGAAGATCCTTTGCACAGTGAAGGATGAATTCAGTAGAACATTCGCAATGTCTTTCTCTGAAGCAAGCTTAAATATTTTTTTATTCCATCATGTAAGCTTTTACAGAACCTTTTTTCGAGCTCCATAGACCATGAACCAACCTGTCAGTTAAATGGGTGATCAGAGGTTAAAGAACAGCAAAAAATAAATGTAAGCCAATAAATTGATGGACCCTAGCATTGCTCAGGTATTTTTTGTACAATTGAAGCAACTACAGTAAAGCACATTCTCCTCTGTGTAGGTCTCAAGTGCCAGTCTTAAATTCAGAACCAGCCCATTATTTGGGCATAGGCGGAGTAACTCCAGATTTACCAAAAGCAGAACAGAATTTATTTTGTTTGTTCACAGAAAGTGACTTAATTTAAGATTCAATTTAGTATCAGTGCTTTGAAACAAAAGGGCAGGATTTGCTAGTTTGTCCACAATCCCATGTTGATCTGCACCACCAGCAAACTGGTTTAGAATGTGAACAGGGCTAGCACACAGCTGTCCACATCTGATTGTGTCTATTAATTCAAAGATAATTCAAAACATAGTTAAAGTAAGCACATTAATCTGTAAAATCTGAAACTAGTAGCTACAAGAACAGTTCTACTGTTTAAACTAAACTAGTACAGGTCTGATTGGTGCATAGATCAGTTTTAACAGTTCCTGCAGTTTCCATTTCAGCTCAATCCAGTGAAAGATCTGACTCCACCTCTCATTAAAAAAAAAAAAAATAATAAAATTAAATCAAAACCAGTTCCCATTTTGCACAGATGTTTTTAGGCAGGAGTGCCAGGTTCTGACAAGAACATGTTGTGCTCTCTGTGCATATATACCTATTTTAAATGGTACTAAATAAAATAGCAATCTTTCTTTTAAAACCAACCAACCAGTCAACCAGACAGTGATATTTAAACAGGAATTCAGAGTTGGACAGTGATATTTTTTAGAATAGATTGCTTTACATTCTTGATTAAACTGAACATGTACTCATTGGAGAGATGTTCATATTCAATGATTCATTAGTAAGTATGAATATGTTATTATCATGTATCTGTATTGGAGATCTCTCAGGTGACAGGAGGAAAATACTTTTAAATCCCCATTTTTCACAGATGATGGAAAAGCTCCTGTTAACACAAAATATATTGACTGATTTAGATACATCAATCTGTCAGTGACCAGTGACAAATGAAAGTTAATGTCTCTAATGGGTACTCCAGCTCAGATATAAAACAATTGTGACACCCACCAGCAGTTACCCAAGAAGCTCTATTAACCCTGCTAAAATAGTTTCTTCTACATTTGGGTGTGGGAAGGGGAAGAGGCATAGAGATTTTTTATAAGTTTGGGTTTTTTATATAGCAACAGCTAACTTGGTCCTGGCTAAAACTTCAGCCTCACTGAAATTGTGTTAGGGATGTATTTGGATCCCAAAGACATCAGATCTTAAGTGGGAAGAAACAACTTCACAGCATCAGCTCAACCGTGGCAGTAGAACACAGACTCGGGGGAATAAGAAACATTTTATTTCAAATGCAAATCTGTAGCAGGTAAAGTTTTGTCATCTGATGAAAGACCTCTCCTGCCATTCAATGCATGTTTCTGTAAATAGGCAAATTTTCCTGCATTGCCTTTTGGGACAGTTTCAGTTTATATTCATAATGATAAGCAGAGGATGTGTGTTTGTTGATTAACAACACTGGAAATAGCAGCAAAGCTATCATTAATTCCCTGCTGGTTTAAACAGGACCCAGACAATAAAGGACACACTATTCAGTGTGACTGTCTATGGAGCACAGTGATACTGCTGCAGTGCTAGATCTGCCCTGGTACACAGGCAGGGCACAATATGGGAAAAGGACCCAAAGCAATGGGAAGGAGAAACATTGATAAAAATAGGATGCTTTGACTGTTACTGTAATACATTGTAATGGCAAAGTTAGAATTCAAAAACGTTTAATTGAACACAAGAAATATGACCCTCTGCTCTGATTTTCAAGGGCTGAAATCAGTTCATGCCCAGATGTGGATATTTAAGCTCCTACACAACAGATATTCAAGGCAGTAGTTATGTACCTAAAAATGCAGAAGCCTAAAAGCTTTTATTGTAGCTGATAAAATGGGTTTCAAGGATAACATCTGGGTCTTGGGTACATAGAGCCAAGTCCTTTGAAATCGAAGTGTGACATGCTTGACATGAAGACATGTAGTTCAGTGACAGCTCAGGGCAAATATAAAAGAGAATCGCTCAGCAGGGAAGACAAGGAAAAACACAGAGAACACTCAAACCCAGCTATAAAATACTTTCCTCAGGAAAAGTATTGAACGCATGATCAGTGTAGATTTACAAGACAGTTTAAATTATTAGTAGGAATAATAATGCAGAGAAGTCATCAGATTTATGAAGAAAGCAGAATGATCCATGTGAACTTTTCTGCTTCTGTCGTGAATGATTTGAAGCAACATGGAGTAACTGAGAGTTCTGTCTTTTGATTAGGGTTACCTAGTTATGGAGTCATAGAACCCTTTGGGTTGGAAAAGACCTGTCAGATTATTAAGTCCAATCATTATGAATGGCTAAGAACTGTGAATGATGGTGCCTCAAATAAAGGCATCACAAACAGTGAGGAAAGCTAAGCTTAGCACTTTATACTCAGTATAAAAACTAAGCTCAGTATAAATGGCCTCTGTGGATGTCCTGTTTGATTTGCATATTTTCAAATTATAAAAAAACCCCAACATTCAGCTCAGCTTTGCTGGGGTTCATTCCTTAAGCCTTCACATTTAACAAGGTTGCCCTCTAAAGCCATTGATGTATTCCTGCCTATCAAAACCAAACACATTACTGAAAATGCACCCACGCAAACGCTTCCAGAGCTACTCAGGAATCAGGAACTGTGGATTGAATCTAATTAATAAGTGGATGCACTCTAAACTCATCTTTAACTGAATTGGAACCCTCATACACTTTGCCAACCTCTGTGTAAACACCTCATACCAAAATACATATCAGACTCTGAGCTGGCAGACATGACTGAACTGAATGTAAATTTTCTGGTGCACAGAGCCAGCTCTTTCCATTCCTCCCATGTTACTGATCCTGTTGCTGCCTGATAAGCAAATTAGATTGCTCGCAATTGCTAAGTAAAACATGTCATTAATATTCCAGTATACCCAATTGCTGTCAGCCCACTCCACTGGTTTGAGAAGAATACTCAACTAAAAGTAATGCTTCCAATACTGACGTTGGACCATCCCTACAGTTAAGTTGCTGCTTTGCTATTTCACAATGGTGGTATGAAAGCTGAGTTATAATTTGGAAGACAAAAGCCTAATAAACTAGAGGTTTGATGGGAAATAGGAGGGAAAGGTGATTTACCCTTGAGTTGGCCAGTGCCCATCTTTGACAAATGAGGAAAACCAAATAAATCCAGTGAAGTCAGGAACCTGAAATGTCTTTGATTCTTTTTTCTTAATGCTGGATCACCATGTTAAAATTGGAGTGTGTTTTTGCCTAGACAAAACAGTTTCATTTTCATATAGAGACTATGAGTGTGAGGTTAAGTAAATAGATTAATAACATACAAAGTATGCGGCATGACTGATGTCACTAATATGCTTAAATTGTTCCATTTGAGTGTTGATGAAAGTTTATGGAATTTTATCCCACCTGACCATTGTGGAGTACTTAAATCACCTGATGGCTTTGCAGGTGCACAACAGATCAATCAGGCCAACACAGTACTGCTCTCCTCATTAATATGCATTGAAAATGAGTGTTCTAAAGCTTGATGGGACATTTAGCAATCCTTGCATTAGCAAATACACGTCTGGTATTCCTTTTGATTCCTGTTACATTAGTTTAACAATTATTAACAATTCCCATTCTCACATAAGGGAAAATGATTTCATTATTCATGTTGGCAGGTCAGGGTACAATCAAAACCAATTTGTTACCCTCAACAGTGAGCAACCAAAAGATCCTTATTGCAAACATATTAAGCATACGGTGACAAAGAAGGAATCAATACCTTCTTTAATTGCACATGCATTCTTTAAAAGGGTAGAAGGATTTGCTTGTAAATGAATTGTGGTACTGACTACTAATGTCTTACCGTAGCTACTGCGATTCATACTAATGGTAGGACAAGTTGATCTTATTTCAATCAACTAAGATCCAATCTACCAAGTAATTATATTTTACCCAGTATCTCAAGAGTACTTTAAAACACTGGGGAGTTCAGAAGAAGAGTATATACCCTATCAGTTCCAGTCTTTGGACATACTAGAGCTTGTAAAATGGACAATTAAGACCAGCTAGTGAATGCTAACGGATTTCTTAGCTCCCTCTATTCTAGCGGCACATTGGGCCCCTCTAACTGCTTCCCAAAGGAAAGCATCCTTTAAGGGTAAGCAAAGCACGCTCACCCTCACTTAGATATCTGATAAGGAATACTGATCATTTTCAGCTTAAGAAGGTAGAATTAGAAAGTTACTTGCAATTCTTATAAAAAGCATGTAAATGAGATATATTTACATGTAGCTACAAAACTGGAAAAATCAGAAGGTAAAGCTGAAGCTTTTGACAGGAGTCAGCAAGAAAATGACAGGAAGGTTAGATAGAGTTCCTGTAATGTTACAGCTGCACAGTGTTCAAACACAAGCTGAGTCACCAACAGAATAGCCCTTAATGAATTACAGGTAAGTTCAGCTCTTGAATGCAGAATTAGAATTTCTGAAGGGAAGAAACCAATATATATAGACTACTATACTATCCAACTGAAATCATGCAAGAAAGGGGCCACCATTTTCGGAAGTAGGAAGGTATTCTGAGGGGGGAATAGAAAGATGGAACTGAAGGGGAAGATTAAGGTGTATTTTATATTTAGAAGATTTTTTTTTTATATATTTACTTTTTTTTTTTCAAATAACCAAAAAGCCTGATTTTAATGCAACTGCCCTATCTGTTACAAATAAGAAAATCTGAAGTCTTTGTTTAATGGCGATGGTTTAGGATTGTGTAAGGGTTTTAGGATGTAAACTGGAAGTATAGAAGGGTTATACCCTAAAGTAACACTGGTATGAAATAAGAAAACAGTCTTTTGTAAACCAGGCACTAGGAATCCCTCAGTACAGAGTTTTAGACAATTTAAAACTAATTCCATCAGTAGACATGCACCAGTTTATCTGTATTAATATGAATCAACAGAACCTGATGATTCATCAATTGCCAAAAAGTGTGCCAAGAATTTCTGTTGGTAGTTTGGACAGCAACAGGAAAGATGAGAAGATCTGTGATCAAAAGATCCTGGGTACAATAATCAGTAACCATCAAGAATTTCCAAGAATTCCAGCCCAGTGGCTGTGTAACAGTATCTATGTCTGGATCAAACACTGATCAAAAGGTTTCAAGGTGGTCCCATGGCATAGGGTGTATTTACATTGCATTCCTTTACATGTCCTGTAGCAGCCACACTACCAAGGCTTTTCCATATCTGGGGAGGGATCCTGTTCTCCTATTACCCAGCAGGTAAGAAGATAACCGTATACAGATCTCAGTGCAAGACCCAAGTGTATTCAGTCATAGACTGATCCAAAGGCTCCAGATGCTGAGTTAATCTCTTCTTGTTTTGCGTTAGTAGCAAAACACTGTTTCCTCAACTCCCACTGAATGGGCTGATGGACAAAATGTAACAAAATTCCACTCCAGCCTAGATGGGGTGAAATCACCTTGGTAAATGCAACACATGGTTTGTGAGTTTGGTGGCTTTAGCCCCTACTGCTCCATAACAACATGTTAAAAGCAAATCAGCAGATGCACCTGTGACAAACGTCTGCTGAGTAGCAAAGGTTACTCCTTTGCCAGGGAAGGCAACCACTTCAAAAGAGGCAATCTTTCTGCTGGAGAGCCACATTGTGCTTTTTCAGATCTTCAAATTAGTACACATCTTTTCATATCAGGCTTCTACATCTGTTTAAATGTTGCAAACAGTTATGAATATTAATTACCATTTGTTCTAGAAGAGCTGTAAATTGGTTAATTAGGAACCTGTCATCATGTTTATATGGTCTAAAGGAAAATCCATGCCACAACAGAATCTGAAATTAAGCTAAAAATTAGTCTACAATCACCATTTATAAATACACAAATTGGTGCACTTGGAGCCTTTACATAACATGAGGTGATCTTTTTTTTTCCCCTCCATTAGTCATATTTTGGTCTAATAAATAAACAGAAGGGCTGAAAGTTACACTGTGATGGCATTCCATTAGCAGTTATACAAATCACAGAACAAATGGGCCTGTTTTGGACTCTGAGCTCAAAGAGGCCACCAACTTCAGAGGTGCTGGAACCTGAAAATGAGAGAGAATGAACCCCTAAAATGAGCAATAAAAAGAAATTAGCCATAAATAAATTATATACTAACAAATAATAAAGGCCCAACTGGCAAATATCTAACACTGGAACTTTTCTTCCTATAAAGCTTCTTCCAATATTTATTAAGCTAATCAGTTCAGTGTTTTATGAATACAAATTGCTTTTCTTCCATACTCAGTTAATTTTGTCTCTAAACAATGAAGTCTCTTCAATGATTCACATCACTTCTACTCTGAATCATTCATATTCTCCAGCCAGCGACATTTAGGATTTACATTCTTCCCTCCCAGTCTGGGGAGAATATAGCACATATAAAACAGCAGCCCAAGCGTAACCAGAAGTCCTTTGAAATATCTGCCTGACTTTGACCCTTCAGTAAACACCATGTATTAAAAAGAGGTTCTGCAGAAAGCCTCAGCTACAGCCAAACGTTGTTTTCATTAATATTCTAAGATCCAGAAGTTTTACTTGTGAACCAGACTCCTCCTGGTTGTAAGATTTCTCACTGAAGAAAGCAAATAATGTAAGTCTGTTAATCAATAGCTGCAAAAAAATCAGCAGTGCCTTTAGTGAGCAGCAAGACTGTTAACACTGACCCAATAATGCTATGGCAGTGCCTAGGAGAAAATTACTTGCACTAGGGAGAAACTTGTGACTGTTTAAAACTTAAACTTCTCTAACATGGAAAGTGGTGAAGGAGACAACGCCAGCCACCGAGAAGAAACATATTTCACTACACAATCTTCCCAATGTAAGCGATATTTTGACTTTAAATGACTTTTTATGGCTACTTGTTCACTCCTTTTCTAATTCATTTTCAATTAAAACTTGTATGCATTAAGTTTCAACATTATCAGAAAAGCCTGAAAACATTTCCAAAGCTTCCTTGCAGCTGACAGCTAACACTCAAATGCCTGACATTTTACGCATTGCTTCATGAGAAGTATCTGCATGCAAATTTTACATCTTTTTTTCCACTTCCATGCAAATTAAATAATGTAGGGCATGTAAGTTAAGAGAAAGGTTAATTCCTTCTCATACATTATATCCCTTTTATGACTATCATGACTTATGTGCAACAGAAAACAGTAACTGGGGTATTGCGCCATGAGTTAAGGCCCATTTGAAGTTAATGACTGCTTTCTCTTTTCTGGGGCCACCAAGTCTCAGCTCAGTGGTCATCAATCCCCAGGAAATGCCTGGTTCCTGAAATCATCATTGCGTAATTGACGGGATAGCAACAAACACAGTGGAAAACATGTAGCCTTCTACTGGGAATGTATGAAGTACAGACTCACATTGAGGAACTCCTTTTTTCCACACCCTCAGATCACGAGTTGAGAACAACATGGGAGGCAAAATAAATCTGAGGATACAAAGAGCTTCAGCAACAAACCAGCAGGCTGTAAATAAAATCCCCCCACAAACACCAAGCGGTTTTGTTTTTCTTTTCTCTCTCTTTTTTTTTTAATCATTATTCACCCTGACATGAATCCTAATTAAAATTTTACACAGTGTGTCTTTTAATTAGCCGTGGCTGGAGTGGGGAAAGCTATCAATATTTAGCAGGATAATTGTACAAAATGACTTTTCTAAAATGAACAGCAGGCACAAATCCACTCAACAGCAGGGGGTTATTCAGACACACACTGTGCAAGATGGGGTGCCTCAGATAATGTGTGAGAGATAATAATGCACGCAGGGAGTGACACATGCTGCCATATTTTGTGCTTCATTGGTTTTCTGCAAACAGCATTTGGCTCTTGTTGCACTCAGGACATCAGGGTTCACACAAGCTTCAAGCTGGTGATTTTCATCTTTATGTTGTTGATTTATTTTATCTTAAATAGAAGGATGTGTTTAATAGCAACACACATAAACAAAAGACTGAGATACAGCTCCATGTATGAACTAGTTTGCTTATGCTTTGCAGGGGCTAACAATGAACAAGAAGAAGAGAGGTTTGCTTTTTGTCTTCCGCTTTTTTTACCAAAATGAAAGCTTTGCCTGTGCTGGCAAGCACAAAACACAACATTAATTTCTGGTTTTGCAAAAGCATGGTGTAAATGTACTCAGCTTTATTTTAAAATAGCTTTGAACAGTTCACTTCTCACATAATTTTTATCTCCTTTTTTTCATAAAAGAACCAGCACAGGCAAATTGCAACATGATGTGCTTGCTATGGCAGAGCAAAAAATGCAGGAAACACCTGCAAATGTTTCCCACATGGTCCAAGGAAACAAACATTCAGTCACATCACATAAATTGGGGGGGGTCTGAGGCAGTTACTCACAGTGAAATCAGTCTGTGGGACAGAGTCCTTGAGGAACTATGTATTCAAGAATAAGGACACAAATCCCAACAAATTCCCTGCACAGAGAGCCAGATGTAAAGCCTAAGTGAGAGCAGCAGTGCGCACATTCAGGTGACATGTATGCAAGAACCAGCTCTTTAATTCTGGAAGATGTGTATGTCCATGTCTCAGCCTGCAGAAAGCCTCTTGCTTTATCATCATGGCAAAGAGGCTTCCCTCGAGAACTAGGCAGGTAGAGCAGAACACTGGTATATGTCCAAGGCTCTTAATACTACTGGCATTAAATGCACAGGTCCAAACTGGTACTGAAATTTGTGCTCATCTGTAAGGTGCCAGATTGATGACTGAAAACTATGGGTTCTGTATAACATTGGTACCTGTATGAATTCAGCACACAAAAGCCCCATAGTGTAACAGACCCCTAAAATGCCCATAATTTCAGTATCTTTTGGCCTTCCCTTTCTTTTCCTTTCTTCTTTCATAGCGCAAGATGAATGGAAATAGCCTGGGCCCACAATGCAGTATTTCAGCAGAAACATTCACTATGTCTTCGAGATGGCACATAATGCAGCATCAACTGCATTCAAATCTTTCCCATAATTCTCCACAGCCAAATCAGCTATAAAACTCACATACCAAGACATATAGCCACATAGTATATCATCTCAATGCACTGCATACCAGCAGTAGAACAATTAAAAAGCTGCTAATGGAATCAGATTGACAGAAACATGAGAAGTTTACAAGGCGAGACCAGTAGGAAAGAGTTTCTTTTACAACCTAACAAAGGGTAAAGCACTGAGTCTTCCAGCACAGCAGCCATGTGCAGCGCTATGCCACTGATGAACCACCCTTTACAGGCTCCCAGCTACAGCCCTGTAACACGGCGGGAGTCCCTCCACTGAGTTCAATAACTAATGGAATGGGCTCCCAAGTTAAGCTTGTGTGCGAGCCTGGGAATCCAAAGTCTTGTTCTCAATGCTGCAAGAGATTTGAGTGACCTAAGGCAGTTCTTTTCGCCCTTCTGTGTCTTAGTTTCAATTTAAACTGTGAATCACAGCAGTTTTTACAACCTCCATTGAGTAACAGTTGTAAATCTCTTTCAGATTCCTGGGAGGTGGTACGTGGGTGCTAAGTATTTTTAACACTAAACACATTACCACGTACAAAGTTGGCACTTAATGGTTAAGGAGGAAAGGCAAGAGGCACAAAATACCCAGATTAATGGAAACAACACATCAAAGTATCCTACAGTTAAAAAAAAACCCAAACACAGAAATAAACGTAAACCCCAAGACAACCGATTTACCCAATTAACTCCTTGAAAACAGTTCTGTATAAATACCAGAATATGCCCTTCTCTAAGCACGAATCAGATTACAATCAGAATCTGGTTTGTCAAAAAAAAAAAAGGAGGGGGTCAAAATATGAACTTCAGGAATTTCAGTTAATGTTTCAAAGCCTGTTATGTGGCATAGGATTTCAGTGAAAGCTCTTTCTTTTATCTTTAAAAAACCTGAATTGATTCTTATTTTTCAAACAAAGAGCTACATTTGGGTGTTTACTATTACCTAGTGCTGTTACCTTCAGAAAACAGAACCTCTCAAAGCAACATTGAATGATTACGTTCTGCTTTTAAGACAATCTAATCTGAGCCTGCAAAATCTGCAGACAGGAATGAAAACAATTCACTGCTTTAACTCGCGCTGGCTGTTCTACCAATACCTTCATTTGCAAATGTATGTTCTGCACAAAATCCACATATTGAAGGCAGCTATTTGGTGCTGTGCAAATAAAGAATGAAATGTCTCTCCTGGCAGTAGTGACTCTAGAATGAAAAAGAAAGGCCAAGAAGGTGTGCTGTGATCAAGCGGGATGGAGAAGGGAAGCAACAGTTTTAATCTGCTCCATATGAAAAAAAAAAAAAAGAAAAAAGTAATCCATTTTAAATTGCTTAAGGGGAGGGAAAAGGTTGTGGGAGCAAAAGACACAGCCTTTCTGGTTAATGCGGTGGATACAGTGAATTTACAAAAAGCAGCCTGACATATGATTAATAGCCAAAGAGTATTGGCTGGAGTAATTGCATCAGAATGACAAAATCAACTATTTTGGCTTTCAGGCAACAGTAGAACAGCAGTTTACATGTACTAACTCTTCATGTAACATGCAATGGAATGACTAACTGACAGGAGGGTAGTAACAAGACAGTAAAAAAGTACAGGCAGACTGACTAAGCAGTACAGCAGCTATAATGAAAGAACTAGTTTCAAGGTTGTATAGAGTACAACCATTAGGGAATGACCAAGGTTAGCAGCAGCAGCAGCCTGATGTTGCCAAGTGTTTTAAAGACAGGCAGCTCTGGCTGAGAACTGGAGGTGGGGGGGGGCACTGGTATCACAGACTTGCTCCTTCAGTGAATATAAATCAGCAAAGGAATGAAGTTCTCTGCCGGCGCCTGTTACATCTCTCAGGGGGCACAGCCTGGTCTTCAATGCTGGTTGCACACTCCTGTCCCCCTGGAGCTCCTACAAAGCATCACCCTGACTCTCCCAACTCCCACACAAATAAATTAGAAAAATAATTACATGCAATAATCTATCCGGAGCCAGTGGCATCTGGATTGGGCGAGTAACCCCAGAGATCTTGTTACACATTCACATCTTTCACAATACATTAATCTTGCTGCCAGTAAAAGTAATTGCTTAAGAATTAGCTTGGGCATTTATAAAGGCACCTTACCCTTCATGCAAATGAAAGCTCTGTCATTTAGTGAGCCTTACAAAGATATAATATCTGAAGGGATATTTGGATTAAACAAGAAAACAGTGTTGAACACTAAGGAGAAGAATCTGCTACAAGTTAAAAAGAGGTCTAAGCATAAAGAACAACGGTGATTTATAAACTGAGTGGTTGTGTCTCAACAGTGTTAATAGGTAATGGACACCAAAATCTCTTGGATGTTTTGGAAAAAAAAATAAAGTTACTAAAATGTAAGGCCTAGATTTCAGCCAAATTCAATATGCAGCTCTGGTAATCTGTGCCTGGAATGGAAGGTTTAACAGGCAAAAGTACCTCAATAGCAAAATAGTTGAGTCTAATTTTCTGGGAAGGATAATGTAAGACTACAATGCTGTAATAAAAAAAGTCACAGTTGTGTGTAACGGCTGTCGGAAACCTTGGCAAGTTTGCCATGTTATACAATGCTGGGCTTTCAATTGAGCTTTGCTTCCACCCAGAACTGGCAAATGGTGCTGATGTGACGAATGAAATGAACACAGATTTATTTCTCCTTGGTTTTTTTTAAATACCAATGTGCGTCATTATCCCTGTCACAGCCACCGGCATCTTGCGCTGTGATATGCACCCTTGGTCTTTTAATAAGAAGCAAATGTGTTACTAATATTCCAAGCACAATTTACAGACCTTCAGCCTAGGCAACATGAGGGAAAAGAGAAGTGAATGAATAGTTCTGTCAGTTCCCCTTCTCACCTGTTTGCATAAATGCTCCAAGGGCACTGTGGGCCTGATGTCAAGGGGGAAGATGGTTGGACAGGCAGGCAGTTGTCTGTGAAAGCAAACATGAGATAGGGATGGAAAACTATCCACTGGGAACAGAAAGGAGATGGAATCACTGATGTGAAAGTAACCTGAAACACCCACTGGAGAACCAGGAATCACCCTGGGCAAGCTGAAAACTATAAAGAACTGATACAAAGAGGATAACCAAAAAAGAAGATAACCTTCGAAAGCTTGGAGAAAAAAACCCAGCTTTTACTTTGTACAGCTTTTACTGTGTACAGCTTTTACTGTACCTAGAACGAGTTCAAAAGCTTCTTTTCCTGCATAGATGAATCCATTTCAGATCCTTAAGATGTAAGCAGGTAGAGGAAGCCATTTCAGATCCTTAAGTAAGAAGTAAGCAGGTAGAAGTGCTGTCTCCTGGCCCTTGCTAGTCTAGGGAACAAAGGGGACTGTGTTCAGTGAGCATGCAGCTGACATGGAAGTAGATTGCATGGAACTTATAGATTTGAAAGACTCAGCTTTGGAGAAAGGCAAATAGATCTGCATGCATGGATGGACAGACAACCTCTCTGCTGTTAATAGAAGAGTATGTATCAAATGCAGTGGTCCTTTTGTATCTTTGAAATCTAGAACCAGGCTTTACTGCAACCTGTGTGCTTTGACTCCATTTTATTACAAACTGAACCACTACTGGGCAAGAAGTCATTTAAGGACAGCCTGTGGATTATTGCCAGCAGGATGTGACAAACTTCAGAAGTTCTGATAACAGTAACTTCTATTTGTCCAATACTATGGTTTCGATCATATCAGTTTTAATCGTAATCAGTCACCATAACAGACTGCAAAACATAGTAAGTCGCTTGGGAATTCTTCCATCTAAGGGATCAGCAGGAGATGTGCAGGAACGACTCTTGGAACTATTAGATAAACTAAGCAACAATCAACAAAGAGGCTGGCTTTATTTTTAGAATGTTCCAAAAGCTCTATGATATTACAAGCAAAGCCAAGACAGCTGCATTAAAACACACAGCTGAGTAATGGAAAAATCCAGGGAATGTTACTACTAAACTTTATTGGAGGGATTCCTAAACATTGATTTCCAGCACTGAAGAGAAAAATCAAAGCTGGATTTTCATTTACAAATACTACCTATGATAAAATTCCAAATCATGAATGAATCTCCCACTTCACTGTAATGAGCAGTCTTAAAAGTCAAGGCAAATATTTTGAGATTCAAGCATTGCCAGCACTGATTGCAAAATTCTATTTACCAACATGTATGCTATTCCAGCTACATCGTCTGTGCACATTTCCCACATATCCACAATCAGTTTGTATGTAGGATTACTCAGCAAAAGTACCCAAACAAACAAAACCAACCCCAAACAGTGAAGACTGAATGAAAAAGGAAAAATACGTGTGTCAGTGAAAGATTTTATCATAGAAAACCCCTCACTTTCTGGGCCACAGAAAGCACAGATTGAAAAAAACAGAGGATACTGTTAACCAGGCCCTGTGTATCTGATGCAGGTGACTTTTAATTTCGCAACAAACCAACAATTCAAGCCAAATTCTTCAGAATTCTCTTTCTCGTTTATACATTTCTCTCATAAACCTGGTCCTAAATGAAATAAATTTAGTTTTATTTATATCTTCCTATCAGAATGATCTTATTTATAAATTTCATTTCAATGCAGGATAAGTTAAAGCTCCAGGACTCCAGAAGCTCTAGAATTTCATTCTGCAAAATGACTATTCAAAGTTGAAAGCGAAAAATAAAACTCTAAGAATCAAAGGCAAAAACAGAGTGGAAGTGCTCCAAATTTCAGAGTCCTGACAACTGCCCCAGGAGCCAAATGATGCTGTGCCCATTTCCATCCACAGGCAAACCCACCCTCCCTTACAATCAGAAAAATAAAGAGTTAAAAAATGGAGGAGGCTGAGAGGGCAGAGGGGCTTTGACATCACTTTATCACCATGCGACTTTTTTAGTGAATTATTAGATTTTTCTTCCTGGATTGATGTTTTCAACCATTCTAGAGGACTATTTTTTGTTAAATGTTATATGTTTACAGATAACAAATGCTGATTTCATATACTTAGGTAGTGTTCTTACATCTTGAATTCCAAAGGTAACAGTTTCTGTTTATCCCAATTCAGTCTCCCAGTATCGTCCCCACTAGTTTGGCTTACAAACCCTGAAAAATGCAACCATCAATATTTGACAGAGGCACAGAGAGAATACATGGACGGTTCAAGTCCAACTAGGCAACACAGGGATTTAAACCCTGGTTAAGTGCCTACTCCCAGAGCATCTTCAAGAGAATCATAACAATGAATGGGGATGAAGCACCCAAATTCTTAAAGCAGCTTCAAAGATCTCAGCCTGAAAGTCTTAGAGTCATTTCTTCATAGTCCTGTTTGATCACACTGCACCCACAGATTTTCACCTATATTTCAAAGAACACGGAAGACTTGATCGTAATTTTCAAGCAAATGCATTTTACCTGGAAAAGACCTGCGATAATAACATTTTTTCCATATATATCATATCAAATACATCTTTCCCCATCAGCTAATAATGATGTACAGTATCTGAACACATCACAACACATTCAAAATAAAATTTACACTAGGAAGAAGCATACATAAGAATGAACTGTAGTATGCCAAGTCATAGCACACGGTTGCAACACCCTGCAAGCACACTTAGAGATACTCCTATTTAGCCTCTTCATGTGCAACTACCTGATTGACATGCAGAAGAGCTTGTTATGCAAAGTGTTGAAAATTCTTCTTGCCTACTACAACCGAATGCATGACTCTTGGCTTTTTTTCTTTAAATTAAATCTTACGGAAAAATATTTCACAACAGAAGTGTGCCTCTCCAAATCCTGGAAAATCAATGAGGATCATAATTACAGTCATTATTTGTAGCTCGACACCTGAAAAATTTCAAGAACATCTGTTTTACTGTTGGATTAACTGAGGCACAGAGAAGCAGTTAATATAAAATCAAAGTAAGTCAATAGAAGACTCCTAAGTGACTTCTTGATGACCTAAGGGCTGTACGAGTCATTACTCCTCATTCCCTTCCCAGCAGTAAATTATTCCTCAAAGGCTAAAAAGTTAACTTTAAGTTATCATGTCCTTGACAAGGGCAATATCCTTTATGTAACCTTTTAATTTGCCTATCTGCACCAAGAGTGCTGTATGCATCACTGGAGCCTTGAAAGAGACAGAATTTACGGGTCAAGACCTAAATGACGCATTTCCCTCTGGCCTGTAGATAAAGAACAAGCCTTCCTAGCACAGGCTTAACAGTGACTCCTTTAACGTTTATTCTTCATATAGATGGCACGCAAAAACGAAGGCAGGTGAAAAATCTTTCAAGTATCTCAGGAAAAGAAGAAACTGGACTGTATTTACTGCCTCAAATAACTGTCACCAAAATATAAAGTCATAGGGGAAAAACGTGAAACTATTGTAAGAAGTGAGTTATAAACAAGGTTACGGAAGTGCAGTATTTGGCCAGGTGAACATATCCATATCATTTAACACCTTAATAAGAGCTTCAACCTGTTTCCAAAGATCCTACAGAAAAAAGCAGCTTTAGAAACAATGCATCTAAACCTGAACAAGAAGTGACAGATTAAATTTAGAAAGTATTTTTAGTAGCCATGGAATCATTTTTATTTGTACACTAGTCCAAAATTTCCATGCCAAGTATTCTGAGAAATAAGAACTTCCACACTTTCATAGGCATGTTTTGACTTTAAAAAATCATTTATCTCTAGAAAGATAAATAAGATGCACCTTGCTTTCTTTGCAGTAATTTTCATTAACGAGTCCATTGCAGA
Source organism: Psittacus erithacus (assembly GCA_009867235.2). Classification (NCBI taxonomy): domain Eukaryota; kingdom Metazoa; phylum Chordata; class Aves; order Psittaciformes; family Psittacidae; genus Psittacus; species Psittacus erithacus. The sequence goes on along the minus strand of WYDI02029623.1, from coordinate 874 downwards.
AGAGCTCCAGCACTAAATACGTATTTTTTTAATTTAAGGTTAAAAATAACTTTTTTTGCTTCCAAATTAATATTACAGCTTTAAGCATAATACTGCATTGACTTTCTTCTCTGAAAGCTTTGCCATAACCTGTACAAGAACAGGATCAGAACTACAGTGCCTGCTTCAAAAAACCTGGCTGTATTAGCTGCCTGTGCAGCACAGTTAGTTAGAAAAACTATATACAATTATATTATTTCAGCCATATCAGGTGAAACTCACTCCAGAAGACATGAGTGACACCAGCCCTTTTAGACAGGGGTGAGTTGTACCCACTTACAAGTCCCAGGTGATTTACAGCACGGTAGGGGTTTTTTTTATTCTCAGTGATTTTAGTACTTGATACCTTCTAGCTGATTGCTTAAAGAGACTTCCTTCACAAAGCAAGAGCACTTGTGGAGAGGCAGCTGAGGAACTTTGCTAGAGCCCAGTCAGGAAAACCATAAAATGTTTGTGCTGGAGTTTCAGTGCTTGACTGAAACAGGGATGGAATGAGGGTGTAGGCTGGAGATGACAGCCAGAAAACAGTGTGTGTTCTGCTCTTTCTTCTTCACAAACACCTTAAAATCTGAATGCGTGAAGATTATAGTTGAGTCAATAAATTCTTTCCCTCCTTATATTTGCCAGACAACATATAGGACATGTTTATACTAGAATTATTATTCCAAACAGCAGTGTGTACACCTGCCTCATAGAATCAGTGATGCTGCCATGTGCTGTTGCCAAATGGTGTCACTCTTAACATTGCAGTGGCATAGAATCATAGAATCATAGAACAGTTAGGGTTGGAAAGGACCTTAAAATCATCCAGTTCCAACCCCCCTGCCATGGGCAG
>WYDI02029621.1:0-134546 GCA_009867235.2 Psittacus erithacus | reverse complement strand
GTGTCCCTGCCCATGGCAAGGGGGTTGGAACTAGATGGTCTTAAGGTCCTTTCCAACCCTAACTATTCTATGATTCTTGTTTTCCTAGTATTCAGTACTTAAGACTACAATGCGTGTAGTCCTCCCTTTTTCCCACCCCTTGGGAAAAAAGCTGACTTGATTCAGGACTCTGGGAAAAGGCTGAGAGTTTCATTTAATCACTGAAGAAGTTACATTAATGTAATATACTACTAAAGAACTCTTTGACATTAAAAAGTTAAACTGTTACATGTGTGAATGACAAAGCAAACTTTTTAAGAGGGAAAGACCTTCTGAAGTCTTGCTAGAGAAGGGGTTTGTCTTCATCAGAGTATTACCTTACTTGTATCAATCTCTGTGTGTGATTCATTTACTTTCTGTGAGAGGTGAAGAATGGTGACTTAAACTTCTTAGGCTGTATTAGCACTATAAAGTAATTGACTCCTATCCATTTTTAGTAGCTCAGTTCTGAGTGATGTTCAGTGATCAGTGTCTTGACAAGCCCACCCCATATCAACCCATTTAAGCGACATAGCTTAAATTTCAAGCACCATCTAAACTGTGCAGAAGGTGCTCATGGTGCACTTACCTGGCAGGGTAGAGTAGGGGCTCCTGTTATAACTTGATGTTGCTCTCTGAAGCCTATTCCTGGAGAAAGGGTAGCTGAGATTGCCTATATAGTGTGGTAACTGTTATTGTGGGAAAAAAATTACTTTGAAATTAGGTTCTAATATCCCATTTACAAAATTTAATTTTTAGAATATTTTTTCTAACAGGATTTTCTCACTCTCTCTAGTCATCATTGTTTAGAGTTTCTTTTTTGTTTGGGTTTTTTTTTATCTTGGTGGTTCAACAGTTATTTGAAAATGCCTGTTATCTTTTAAAGATGGTAGTGTTATGTCTTTTGGTTTCTAATGACTTTGCTTACTATTGCTGTTAGAGGAAGGAAATCCCCCGTGACTGTCTAGCCTTTTCTGCATCCTGCAGTGACACATTTGCGTGCATTCCTCTGCTAACACTGTCCACGTTTAGTCCTGCCGCTGTACAAAACTGCACTTGAAGTAATTTCAGTAGATGGCAAGTGTATAAAAAGCCCTTTGTCTTCTATCTTCTCCATGCTTTTTTTTTAATCTCCAGCCAGAATTTTCGTAAAACCTTGGGATTTTGCCATGTGTATAAGTGCTGCTGCATTCTCCTTATTACTCCCATCTCACTGTATTTTACAATCATCTGGGAGAAATGGATCATAGTTCAGCAATTAAAATAAAAGTTTCAGGGAGAGCTTCAACAAAATTAGTTGTTCATTTACATATAGGAGTGGATTTCATGTAGTGTTCCCTATGGCTCTGTTTATCTTCTTATAATGGGATCAGATTGTTCTGTGGCAGAAGTACCACAGCAAAATGTTTGCATGTAGACCAGCATTGAGCTCTTTCCTGAATCGTAGTTATCTAATTCTAAATCCTAAATGAGATAATGTCTGTTAAATGTTTCCAATATTGACTTCAGTTTGTGAGGGTTCTATAGTCAGCTCCTAAGTTAAGAATTACAGGATAGGAGTTTAATGGCTTTGATTTATAAGAAGTTAGTAAAACTGTATCACAACTGTAGGGCATGCTCTCATTCATTACTAGAAATCTCAGATTCAGGGATTTTGTATTTTAGAAGCATCCTATCTAATGCAAAAAGGATACTGAGGCTAAAACATGCCTCACCTGCAGAGTCAAGCTCTTACTGTAGAAATCTTGCATTCCTGTCTTTGATGGTACAAATTCAGGCCTGCATACCTTTGCCTGTAGTCTTGTGGTAGGGTCAGTCTAATGTGAAAACATCAGATTTGGCTATTCATAGGTAGAACAGATCCTAAAAGCTAGTATGTGGTTTCTTTGGGGTTCCTTGACCTCAGTATTGACTTGTAGGCTCTAGTGTACTTTAATATTCTGGGGTACAAACTGCATTGGTTTAGAATCATGTACATGCTCAGCTCAGACAATTTGCCCATGAGAGTGGAAATCTTCTAGGGGAGATAACTGGAGACACTATTTGAAGGAGCTCTTCACCTGCAAGAATATGAAACAGCAGGTAGTTGTGTGCGTGGAATTGCAGAACAGATGGATTTCTGTCTTCTCCTTCTTGAATACCTACACAGATTTCCATATGCTAGCTGTGCTGAATCCTTAAGTGCTCCTTCTCTAACTTGTTTGCAGATTTTACTCCTGAATGGGACAATACAGTAAGACCCCTTATCTGTAATCTTCACATTTTTCTTTTGTACAGAAATTTCTCCAATTTGATCTCTGTGGAAAGAAATTTTTAGAAGTTTAAATCAGAATCGGTTTTTTCAAATGGTTAAGAAGCCATTATCTGAGAGGACTTGAATAGCAATCTTCAGGTTCTCTAGCTAGTTGTGCTGTGAAATCCAGTGTTTATATGCTTGGTCAAGGGGGGCTGGACCAAATGACCAGATGACCCAACCATTCTGTGATTCTGTATAGCTTGCATCTCAGTTTTATCCGTACCATATCGTCCTGTATGTCTGAGCCTTTTGGTGGTCAGATCATGTCAGTTCCTGCATCTTCTTGAGTAGTCGGTTTGCAACTTTGTGTTCCTTTATCATACTGGTTTCAGTTCTCTAATTATCTTAAAGTTCTTTATCGTGAGGGTTACTACAGACTCAAGGATTATGCTTGGTTACATGTTCCTAATAGTAATGCATATAGCTACCATCTTCAAAAAAAATAGCAGGCTGGCCGGCTTAATCTCTCTTGTGGGTTTTGAATATGCAAAATGCTATATGTTGGCTTAATACTTCAATAACATTTATGCTGCTTGCTTTTGTAAGTGTGGGTTTGTGGGGTGGGCCCACTTTCTTTACTGTCTGAAAATATTGCATTTATATTATTTTTTAAGTATTGATTCATTACTATTCTGTCTATTCATCTATATTGACATTTACGTTGTAGTTTCTCCTTTTCAGAGAAAATAGCCAGTTTGCTATCTCAAGGCTTTGTATGTTGCCTCTTTTCTGTTACAGGAGCAGTTTTTGTGTTCCTTCATTTACCACTTTATCGGGTGCCTAAAAAAGACTTTTAAATAAGCCTCAGCTTTACTTCTATTCTTCTGTGTGTTTACTCAGCAGCCCCTTGAGTCATACACTGGGGTGCTTGATTTGTAACCTGCAGATAATTCAACCAGTGCAGAGCCCATTCTTTTAAGAGCGTGTGGGCCAGAGAAACTGAGGCAGCAGCCTCCTCTCGGCTGTTAAAATGCATGATCACCACCAGTCCCAGCATTTACCTGCACATCATGTTCATTTGTTCATTGAGACACCATGTGTATGTCTTGTGTACAGCATGGTCATGATGCGCATGCACAGTAGGTGCATAATGAGGCCACAGCACGGGACATATTGGTGGCCTGCCCGTCTGAAAACTCTGGCAATCCATTCCAGGTGACAGTTTTGCATTGGGAAATTCTGAGGAGAGTGATCATATAAACTGCATGGCATTTCTTCAGAATCTGCTGTTGAGCGCCGCTTCCATCAATTCTACAGATGTAAAGAAACTGATGAATAGATGTAAAAAGAACATCTGCTGGTCACTGTAAGTGGTGGCTGTAACAGTCACTGCTGTTACAGTGGTACAGACTTGCTTCTGTCTGTATCTCTGTAAAGAAACAGGAACATAAGATTGGCACATTTAAAGCATGAAACTTCTTAACCTTATCCCAAGCCAAGTTTTTAATTTATGTTGATTGATGAGTCTGTGTGGCCGGGGATCCTCAGTGGGTAGTTCTGTTTTTTCTTTGTGGTTCTATTAGAAAGAATACACTAGAATTTGTAATGGCTCACTGCAAACCCTGGTCGCTATTACTGGAGTCTGGGCTTCAGACTCAATAGCATGACATTTGGTGCAATTTGATGCTTTTATATAAATGATGGAAGCAAATTACTTTGTTCTTAACACTAGGAGGGTGAGACCTCAAACATCATGGTAAATGAGTCAGTACTGGCAAGGATCAAAGTGAGTAGCTGTAAACCCACATAACTTGACAGCTACTGGCCTAATATGAGTCTCAGATCAGCAGTAGCTTGTTTGCTGTCTTGGCAGAGTCAAAAATGAAAACAGCCTAGTGTGCATGTTTTTTAAGATTTCCCTGAAGTTAGGCAGTAATTTGACTCTTTGGCCGTTTGAAAGGAGTGCATGGGAAGGGGACAGAAGGAAATAGAAGGAAGTATTTTTGTGTTCTTTTTTAATTCAACAATAAAATGGCATTTTAGTTCAGCAAGAACTGTCAAATAGCTGCAGTAGAAATGGATTGGGGTTTTTTAAATTTAATTAACTTGAGTAATGAGGTGCTAGCTATAAAAGCATTATTATTTGTCTTATGTAACTTGAAAGAAACCTGAATTCAAGTATAGTAAATATAGACTGTCTTTCTGTTCTGTTTGTTCTGGCGCCTTGCAACTTTGTTTTCTGGAGGAACATAAATTAACTATAACTCAGAATATTTGGGCAACCATTAAAGGAAAGGTATTTTTTCAAATATTATCAAAAAGAACAAAAGCTCATAGCTGTTAGCGTAAAACACCCAACCTCTAGCTTGTAATTTCTTTCTTTAGTTTACCCTTTTTCTTAGTGTATTATTATTTGAAGTACATAATACATAAATAAGAAAATGCTTCCCATGAAATAGTTAAAAAGCATGGGCAGAATTCATCATAGATGATGACCTCAGCATTATGAATGCATGTATAAGTTGTATTTTTAAACATTGCTGAAGAGACTTGATGGGGGTGACTTAATAAAAGAATAAAATTCACCTTGGAAAATGGACTGTAGTACTATCCTTTGAGCAGTTTCTTTCATTTCCAGACATTATGTGAAGGTCTAATAAATATTTGAAGAAAGAACAATACATCTGACCCCCAGTTAAAAAAAGCAAATGTGATGCTGTTTATGGTATTTGGAGGTATGCATTGCACAGGTATTAAAATTTGCAGGCAGACCTGATTCTGAAGCTGTTTTTTCTGTGCTTTAATGGACTTAGGGTAGTCTGCACTTAGTGGCCAGTGGTACACTGTGTGGGTATGAATGAATGTAAATAGTTCAGGCAAGGTCCACTGCTGAGAATTAATCTCAGTTTGAAAGGATGGACTTTTGGAAGTGTTCCAGTTGTTCTTGTGGACCAGTGAAGTTGTGCTGCCTCTTCTGTCTGTAATATTTACCTCCTGGTTGATGAAAGCACTGCCTTGAGATATTGTTTTGCTATCTTTATGCAGGGACTTCATCCAGACAAAATGTAAGATGATGTACTTTGCCTGTCATTACGGTGCAGTGGGGCTTAACCAGCAACATGTGTTCATACTATTTTTCTGTAAACTTTCTCATTGAGCAGTGAGAAGTCATTAATGATTTTTTGGGGCTGAAAGGGTGATGAGCAGGGTCTGATGTTGGTTTCAGCAGTGAATGCATGCTCTGTTGTATTGTGGTGAGGAAAGAACAGAGAATATGCATTACAGTTGAGACTAACCCCCTCAAAACCATGGTAGGTTTGGGAGATCCTGGTCCATGTCACTGTACTGCCTTGTCTGAAGCAGAAGCCTGAAGCTGTGGTCTAGCACAGTGATTTTCATGGTGTGCTCTTTCATTCTGCTGTTGAAAGCTCATGAAAGCTAATACTGAGAAGTAAGTGTTTTGTTAGAAGGCTAGAACCTGCATATGCAATAGAGCCCTCTGAAGGATCCACACATTTTAAAAGTTGAAAATCACTTGATTTTTTCCCATATCCCAACTTATGCCTTAGTCTCATAGCTGCTCTGGGTGTTGTTTTTAATTTCTGAGAGGTTGTGTGCTCTTTCCAGTGGAGAATGGGAAGAACTTTGATATTGGAAAATTTTCACAAAGGCTGAGAAACCATTAACCATATGACACTGGCTCAGTATGCAAAATTACTCTCAAGAGTGGTGCTGTGTTATTAGTACAAAGAAAATCATTAATGGCAAATTCTGCTTTTACACAAGTGTAATCCTGTGTATGTCATGTAAGCACATTTGTTCTGTATTGCTTTTGTCAATGAATCAAATGTGAGAACTGCTCTAAGTCGGTACCTTTTGTTTGAAATACACCTTAACTTGTTTCATAAATTTATCCTATCTGCAGAACTTGAAAATAACCTGAAAAAATCAAATTTAGGGAGTACTTAAAGATGTAGTCATGAGAAAATAAATGTTGATTTGTTGGTTTGTTGTTTTTTTGGGGTTTTTTTTAGGTCAGAAGACTTGTCTCCACTTACATGGCATCTTTCCTTACCTCTATATACCATATGATGGTTTTGGACAGCATCCAGAATATTATCTTCGTCAAGTGGCATTCAGCATTGACAGAGCACTTAATGTGGCTTTAGGCAATCCATCTTCTACTATTCAGCATGTTTTCAAAGTGTCATTAGTATCTGGAATGTAAGTATGACCTGTTAGGATTTTTGGTTATTTATTTTGAAATGTTTTTTGAGTTGTACTATATAGAAGCACTTACTAATGGACTTGGGTGACTGCAGTGCTTTCTCTTTTTCTTTTACCCCATCTGTGTCTTCATAAAGGGCCTGTACAACTACTAAATAACTTTTCTCACTTGCTTTGATTTTTAGCATGATCAACAGGTTTTCCCCCTAATGCTCAACGCAACCATTTTTCCTAAACTTAGATCCTAGGAAGGATCTGTAGCCTAGTGAAATTCCTTTTAGCTTTTTCTGTCTCTGCTATGACAACAGTTCTTTTCGTCCAGCATTTTCTACCTATCTGGATTATTCTAGGGTCTCTGTGACCAGGCAGGAGCCTGCCTCTTAAGGTTCCTTTTCTTTGTTCATCTAAGATGACAACTTTAGGAAGCACATCACAGGAGACTTGTCGGGTGATGTTTATCCGTCTGATCCTTCCAGCAGCAGAGGCCATGAAAATAAAGGCTTTTAAACATTAACTTAGAATCACAGAATAGAATCATAGAATAGATTGGGTTGGAAAGGACCTTAAGATCATCCAGTTCCAATCCCCCTGCTGTGAGCAGGGATATCTTCCACCTAGACCAGGTTGCACAAGACCCTGTCCAGCCTGCCCTTGAGCACGGCCAAGGATGGGGCATCCACAACTTCCTGGGCAGCCTGTTCCAGTGCCTCACCACCGTCACAGTAAAGAACTTCTTGCTAATATCTAACCTGAACTTCCCCTGTTTAAGTTTGAACCCATTACCCCTTATCCTGTCACTGCAGTCCCTGATGAAGAGTCCCTCTTCAGCATCCTTGTAGGCCCCCTTCAAATATTGGAAGGCTTCTGGTGAGGTCTCCACGCAGCCTTCTCTTCTCCATTTTGAATCATCTCTTAATCAACTTCTATTTAACTTACATAGCCAAGTACTGAAAAATATGTCTTGTCATAATGACTAATAGGAAGCTGCCCTGGAGGAGCACAGTTATCTGTACATGCATTGAATTTTTCATCTTCAAAACAAAGTAAATGCTGATTTTCAGTAGTGGGCAGCACTATCTTTTACTTATTTTTCTTCATTCACTTTTGAAGTATGTTATTTCTAATTATGAAATTTAGGAAGATAATCATTCTGTTCCCAGCCAGTTCTAGTAGTATCTTCTAGATATTGCTAGTAAAGTGGCTGCAATTTCATTTTCACTTTTAATCAGAACTTTCTGATGTGTTTTTTGCAGTAACAAGGAAGGTAACCCACCAGACTTCTCATTTTTGTTCCTTTTGTGAGAACTATGTGAATTGTGGTATAGCTGTTCATCTCAACAGTGAAAGCTGGGCAGAGTAAACTGCTGAAGACAGTATTTCCTCAAATCAGTGAGAAAACAACAAATGGACATTAGGAGAACCTGCTTTTTTTTTTTATCTCTCTAGCCCTAAGAGCTTCCAGTCAGTCATTACTGAAAATCAGGTGCTCACTGCAGTAGGAATGAGTGTTTCATGTATTTTGTTTGCTTGAGTAATAGGCTAATGGGAAGCACCTAACAGAAATTGTAATGCATCTTCATCTTTACCTGGATAGATATGCTTATGTAGTCACACAAATCTGTCTGTTTTCTTCTGTTCTGACCTGAGTCAGATTATGCTTGTAGATATTATTGTGTTGAGAAACCTGCAGGTTTTTTTAAATCGTGGAGTTTTATTTTAGCCACTCTTTCCTGTATTAGCAGGAAAATTGTTATGTAATAAAGATGCCTGCTGAACCCTGATAAGTTTAATGAAAGATTTTTGTTGCATTAACTTCCAAGCATAGTGGAGATACAAGAATAAAAAACAGGCAAAATATGCTGCCTTTTTGCGCTGTGAAGTTAAAGTAGATGTTCATAGATAATATTGGAAGTGTTGTAAATCTTGCTCTTCCTGCTGCCATGTCAGTGTCAGTACATATCAGCTGCCATCCAAGTGCTGACTTTTTTTCCAACGTAGCTTTTGATTTACATGCCTACAGCACATTGAGTCATTATAACTCAATGTATATAACCTGTTATTAGGTTCATACTGTGTTTATAAGAAAGAGGTTTATGCAGTATACATGATCTGATCTCCTTTCAGCTTAACAGCTTTAAGTTTGTTGTTTTAACTTAGCTCAGTTTTAACATCATAAACATTTTTTAAACAGTTCAGTATAGCTTTTGGAGATACTAAATTTGTGTATATTTAACCATAGTAAGGATAGCAGTATTAATACTGTAGTTGTGCAGTTCTGTTGAGCTTGCATTTAATTTAGGACTGAAATCTCTCTTACTACTTGTCAGTTTACTTAACTACTGCTTAACTAGTCAGTTTTTTGACTTAGCAGGTAAGCATTCCAGTTGCATTTTTAATAATATTTTTTATTCAGGGATTTTATTTTGTAGAGGTAACATTTAAGTGTATGCTTTCCTGAATTTCTGTTGATTTTGGTTGCGATTACTGTAGACTTCTTGCATTCACCCAGTGTGTTGAATTATGGCCTGTTTCCTTAACATGCTGGTTTACAAGCATGTAAGATGACATTAGAATTCTAGATGCTGAAAAGTCAGTAATTCAGTCAAGTAATACCAGAATTAATGCTGCCTGTTCAACCTCAGTTTAGTCTTGACATATTAATTATTCTATGTCTTCTTTAATTGCATTCTCAAATCCTATTTTCTTCAGGATTCGTGCCTCATTTAATGCACAAGATGATTAGTAATCACTGATAAGGGACAGCTATTCACTCTTTTAAGCTGTTCTTATTGTTCAGTTATTAATAGTACACGGCCAGTATTTACTCATTTACACCTGATGTGCAGAATTAATGTCCCTAAGGATTTTGTTACAGCATTTATCAGAAAGGCTGAATATTGGTTTTGAAGCAGTCCAGCACTAATTATTAATATATTAAAAGTACTATTATGACAACGTGTCATAAATGTGTTAATGGGTGGGGAAAGAGAGAAACAACAGTAAGACAGAAGTGCATTCTAATTTTGATTTATTTTCTTTAAGATACTTTGATATGCATAGGGCTTATTCTTCTTATATAGTAACATAGTGCACCCCTTTGACCTGACATATGTGAATATTCATTATCCTGGATATGAAGGGGGGTTTTTTTATTGTTGTTTGGTTTGTTTTTTTCCTAGATTATAATTTTGTCTTTATAGTAAAATGTGGTTGAATAAATGCCGCAGCATAACTGGCTAGCTTGTTGCTTTTGCTTCTTCCTCTCCAGGCCTTTTTATGGTTACCATGAAAAGGAGAGACAGTTTATGAAGATTTATCTTTACAATCCTGCAATGGTAAAAAGGTAAGGGTGTGGTGATAGGAAGTTCTGGCAGATTTCCTTATATCTTGAGTTAAAAAGACAATTTTGAAGCAAGATTCACCTACATATTAATAAAATAAAAGTAACAAAATTATTGTCCAAATTTTTCAAAACACCATAATAAATTGCATAATTTAAGCATGCCAATAATCTTTTCAAAGTAGTAGCATATTAGGAAAGCAAGACTAAAATGTACTCGACTTGCATTTTCTTGTATTAACTGTAGTTCTCTAACACTTGAACAAGTTTGCATCAGGTTACTTTTCCTGTAACTGTTAAGGAAAACCATGTAGAAATCTTTGATGTATTCTGAAGTAGATTTTCATAGATTTGAAGGTTTTAATTTCTGACATCCATTATTAAATTTAAATAATACTTGGAAAACTGGATAGTTTTTGTTATTAGATAGTTTCTCTATTTCTCAATAGAGTAACATTCTGTTAAATGAAAGCACAGTTGATCTCAGTCTTACTGTCACAGTACTTGCAGTAAATTAAGGAATAAATAAGGAGGAATTACTTCTTTAGCATAAACTGAAATCCCTGGAGTGTGTAGTATTACCTGTCTGAGCTGCTGAGGTTATTGTAAAGATCTAACACAGGATCATAAGTTAGGATTGTCTGGGTTTTGTCCTAGGCTTAGTAAAATTTTGTGTTGTTTTATATTTCTGTCTTAGTGTAATCTGTATGCATGTATGACATGATAGTTACTTTGAACTTTGGAGCTTCTCATGTTTGAACTACATTGATTAAAATAATTTATCAACATTGTTGTATTGGAATAATTTTGGTTTTACATTCTAATTTGTCTTTAGAGTATGTGAGCTTCTGCAAGGTGGAGCCATAATGAACAAATCTTACCAGCCCCATGAAGCCCATATTCCCTACCTCCTTCAACTCTTTATAGACTACAACTTATATGGAATGAATTTAATAAACCTGGCTGCTGTCAAATTCAGAAAGGCAAGGAGAAGAAGTAAGGGTTTTATTTCTTCCGACCAAATAACTGTTTTGAAGACTAAAAACCACCATTTTGAACAAAATGTCACTAGCTGTTGGTCAGTTGCCATAGTTTGTGGCTGAATGAGTGTCATGTGTTGCTTCCTTATAGTTTGCATTCTGTGTTAAAACAAAGTCCATGTGCAGCTTTCTGTCATTTTTTGGTCTTGTGCCTGCATATTGGGACTGAGGAAGTCTGCTTCCTGAAATGAGGTGCTATATATCGAGTAAAACTTGTTCTGTCAACAGTGCAGCTGCGACCATTTTCACAAAATGACCACACCCTTTTTCAAGTTGGAAGATTAAAAATATTTGCTATTTAGTTGCAGTGTCTTTTTTTAATTTTGTTATGTTTGGTTTTGATCCCTGTATCAATTCTAATTAATCTTTCTGCTGCAGCAGTGTCTTTACAAGATTATTGGGTTATCATTATACTCTGCTGCCAATATTTTAAATTAAAATGCTTGTATTTTTACTAAGCTCATTTGCTCTTAGGTGAAATTTGAAATATTAATCTCTGAGCAAAGGAAGTGTTTTACATTTTCATTTAAAAAAGTTAGTTTGGCATTTTGAATGTACACACTTACATAAAAATGAAATTTGGCAAGAACATCCATAATGTTATCTAAATGCTTCAGTATAAAGGGGAGATAACAGCAGGAAAGCCATAATGTCTTTAGTACTTAACATTTAGAAAAGTAAGTATTGTTTATTTAAATCATAATTGCTCCTACAGCTAAAACAAGAGCTGAAAAGAATGGTAAAGCATCATTCTGTAAAAACAGCAAGTAAGAATTATGCCGACTTTAATTTTGTCCTGTAATTTTTATGCATGTATAGTCAGACACCAATAGGTTAGTGCGTGTGTTTTCATAACTGCTTCTTTTATGAAGAAAAATACTCTTCATACACAGTGATAAACCACACTTTTTGCTGGTGTCAAAACTGTAGGAAGACAAAAAACTCAGCCACAAACAGGGCATCTTCAGGATATTCAGTCCTGAGGAAGTGTGATCAGGTAACTTTAGTCTTCCATACATCCAAAGTGGCCTTCTAAAGACATGCAGTGTGATTGTATCTAATGGTTGCTCCCATTCTTTTTCCATAGCTCTTTTCCTCTCTCTTTCAGACGATAGATGAAAGACACAAGCTAGCTATATTATCCTCATAACTTATTTAAGGATGAGAGACCTAGGTGTTGAATGGGAAGAAGAGAGTGAAAAAGGAGCATGAGTTGGGACCAGTGAAGTTTAACTATTCTGGTAGGGAAGAATCCAGTAGGATAAAGGCAAGAAGATGACAGACTCCCTTGTCCTGGCTTGATCAGATAATGGCAACAGTGCTCTTAGCAAGATTCATACTGCTTTGCATAGCTCCACATCACATGTGTATAAGTAGCCTACCTCAGACTGTTGCAGTCCCTGATTGCTATCTGCAACTCCTAGCAGAGCAGCTGAGTGACAGATGGTTTGTCCCTGGTACAAACTTATAGAACGGCTCTGTAAAGAGTCCAGTCCTTACACAGCAGCCCTCATGAGCGCCATCCTTTCTACACTCAGATCTGTTGGAGCAGAGTGGGAGGCACAGACTCTGCTTTATGATTGACACATTTACCTGCATGTTCCACAGTTTCTGTGTCTTGGGAGCTTGCATTCATTTTAGTCAAGCGTGGCCACGCAGGCCAGGCTGAACACTGATTCTTAGACAGCTGTAAAAGCCTTTACCTAAAGATGTGCAGCAGATACTTTTCTTCCCTTGCAGATGATGATAGAAAAATCATTCTGGCAAAGAACAGAAAATTCAGTAATAGGTCTGTTACTAAATGTAAGCAAACAGCCTCAGGAGCCTGTTTCCAGTGGTATTTCTCTCACTGAGATAAGTAGACTGCTTTGAAGGCTGAGAGAGGTCAGCAGGGAAATTTATAGTAACAGGGATAGTCTGCCTTCATCAGCCTGTTTCCGGAAGATGCAGGAGTTCTTTTATTCGAGTTCTCTTTGTGTGGTGAGGCAGAAGGCTGCAAGTTCATTTGCACACCACATGCCACTGAGACTGTTACAAAATTTTCATTTTTCAGTAGTTGAATATTTTCTGTAATATGACTCTGAAAGACCTTGTGTCCTGGTTTTGGATGTGTCACTGCCACTGTTCTTAAAGATCTTCAAGTGAAGAAAAGGGGGAAATTAAGTATCCTTACATCTTTGTCCACAGGTCTAACTTTACTGAAGAAATAAAGAGATACAGGAATTCAAATCTCTGTTTTGTTTTGGGGTTTTTTGTTGGTTTTTTTTTATTATTATTATTTTTTTGCTTGGTTTTTGGTTTTTTTTTTCAGAAATATTTGAAATTTGGGTTCATGGGGTATAAGAAATAGGGTGTTGCACTGAAACTAGTGTGGTATTTGAAATGCATGGATTTTAAAAATAATAGTATGTATTTTACCAGTTGGCCTACAATCTTGCATAGCTGCTTTAAAATACACATATTCCTTTAAAATACACAGCTGTCCAGTCACATTTCATCAACTCAGAATAATCAAGTTCCAGCTAAAAAATAACAAGAGATGTTTCCATGCATAGTCAGCTTGTATTTTAATATGGAGAATTAGCTCATATGCCACACAGTAAAAACATGGCTGCGTTTCTTCCTGGACCAGCTTTGCCTAGAGGCAAGTTGTCACTTTTGAACAGCACCAACACAGCGCTACCCTTAGTTTGAGCTGGGTCTGTACAAGGCGATCGGGTATTTTGCGATATCTTTCTGGAATCACTTGCTTAAGCATCACAGTGCATAAACCATCTTAATGCAGGTGTGGCTGAACGTGAGCTGGCTCCTGAATAAACACAAGCATTTCTTTTCACCACAGAGTGTCACATTTCCCATGTGAGTTTAGTATTTGTGTGGCATATCAATGTGCTGAGGAGTCTGATGCAGGGCAAGGTTTGCAAGAATTAGTCTGGGTGCAGTAAAGTTGGTCTGGAACCATTAATTAAGGTTGCTGGATTTCAGTTGCTTCTGTTTGTAGCTTGTAAGGCACTTTTTGCAGGGTGTTTCCCAGTTGTTTCTATAGTAACTATATTATTATGGGCTTTTTGCTACATGAGATATCCCTATTCCTGCTATTCCAAGTAGTGGAATTCACATTAGTAAGGTTCTGTTACTAAATATACTTTGAAATTATAAAATAAAAATACATGTTCTAATAAATATGTATTAAAGGCCTCTGATAATGGATTATTCAATTAATGTATTTTTTAAAAAAATGCAAAAGTGTTTGCTATCACCAAAAGGTGAAAGTCTAATATAAAAAGCCCTGCTAGTGTGTGATACCAACACAGCTGAAAAAATTCAAGGTTCAAGCTGGTCTTTTACACAAAAGTCGGAGACTGAATAATTTTCATGGTCTTCTGCCATTCTGCCTTCCCCCAACTCCACTCGTAGGCTTTTTTCTTTCTTGTGCCAAATCCTGTGTATATTGTCTTTTCTTCCTCTGAAGAGTGAAGGTTCAGGAGAAGGCCACAAGGGAGGTAGCAAATCTTCAGAGGAGACTTCTCCAGCATGACTTTGGAGCATGCTTCCTGACACTGAGACCTCCAAACAAACTTACATGGTGTTTTTTTCATTTGTAGGTCAGACAACATCTGCCTTCCTTGCAGGTTTCCACTTACTGCTACTGTCACTGCATCTGGACTATATTGTGTATTCTCTTTCAGCTCACAGATAAGAAAAAGCGTGGAGTAGGATTTAGTATTTTCTTTGGCTTCTAATTTCCATTGGGATCTGTCCTGAGGACCCAGATACGTGGAATTCTGAAGTTTACATCAGACTCTGCATGATTTACTTTGAAATTCACATGGATAGGAAAGGATGGAATTTAGATTAAGATATGACTAGAACACAAGAAATGTAGTTCTAATAATGTCAGTGTGTTCAGAATACATTTTTCTTTTTACATGTATCTACCTGTTAGAAAGTTAAATCATTTAAATGATACCAGAGCTACTTTTTAAAGATGATGAAATGTAGTGCTCTATTATTTAGGAGCATTTGGACTGGTAGTATTAAATGCAATTATTCAAGAATATGTGTGAGAAAAAAAAAGTTATCAAATGCATTTTCTCATCCCTTTTTATTTTCTAGGTGGTACATCAGGTGTAAGTAAAAGTTATAGAATTCACTTGCCAGAAAACTCAAACCATGCATCTTTCACTGAATGGGAAGAAGATGAAATACCAAGGTCAGCATGACAATTTTTTACTTTTTATGTAGGCTGTGTTTTCTTTTATGCATCAACTTGTATATGCTGCAGAGTTCCAGTCTCTCATTTAAAGGACCCTTATATTTTGTATGTTCAAAAAACCCCAAAAAACCAAAAGATGTGACACAGATAATCATTGCTTACTTTCTTTGTATAGTTTTGGTAGTTTGAAACTTTCTGGTATATGGTTGTAAAAATCCAATTGGGAGATAACAATAAGAATACATGTGGCAAATTCAGATTTCTGATTTTTGGAAGGGGTGTTCCTAGCTAGTGACTCCTGATGAAAAGCTGAGCAAGTTTAGTAGTTTTGGAGAATACTTAACGCATCAGTTAACAGATTCTGGTTTTGTAACTGACATGAAGCTTGCTCTCAGAGTATCCCAATTTGTCCATTTCAAATAGTAGCTACCTAAGAATCTCAGCTTAGAATTTTCATGTCTATCTCCCATACTCTTCCTTTTTTCTAGACATTTACAGATAATCAAGTAATGCTGTAGGCTAACATGCTTGTAGACTAACTTGTAGGCATGTAGACTAACAGCTTGTAATTTGTAATAGCTTTACTTTCATGAGAGAAGGAACATACTTGGGTTGGAGGCCAGGAGGCGGGGAGCAGACAGCATCTGGTGCTACCTCTGTTTGTACAGTTTACCCATAGCAAGTTCATTCTTTAACCTACTTTATAATGTTTGACAGGTCCTGTAAATACTCTGTGATTTATTAGTCTTCTCATTCTTTAGGTAGCTCATTCTTCTCTGAATAGTTTATTAGGCTCAATATGCCATACTGTTTGCTAGCGTTATGTACTGGGAACATTTAGTTCCCCAACAGAAAGTAAGTGCCTTAAATCAAACCGTACTTCAGATTTTTCTAGTGTGCAAAAGCTTGAGCTTCCACAAGGTAGCATCTATTTTTCTGATTCTACTACTTCTACTGTAAGGAGATTTTGAAACAGCATTCATTTGATCGTTGTATTGTGTTTTTACTCAAGGTCAATTCATACCCAGTTGTTCTTGGGCTCTGTATTCTCCTTTTATGGCTGTATACTTCATTCATAGTCTGTATCAACCTTTGTTTGCCTCACTTATGTAAGCCAAGTTACTTAACCTTTGGAGGGTTGCATTGTAAGTTTGACCAAGATTTTCTGATGTTACTTTATACAGATCTGGGTCAGGCAGATAAAAAGAAAGCAAAGTAGCATTTCCTGGCTGTCATATCCAGAGAGGGCACAGCTCAGCATAGGAGGAGCCAAGGCACTCATCCTCATGGCTGTATACATAAGCCTTCTTTCCTTCTCCTTCCACACTTTTGTGTATACAGCCAGGGGTACAGCCCCTCACTTGGGGCAGTCCTTTTCCAGCTCTCACATGTTCCAGCAGTGGGATGTTAGCAGTAATAGGGCAGATACCAAGCCTGTCCATTTCCCTAGCATTCGTTCTCTGTACTTTTGCTAGTAGCAAGGTTTTTCTTGAATGTAAAGCCTGAATACTACCTCATAGTATACCAAACAAATTCTCTGTAGCACCATATGCAATGATACTGGTAGTGTTCTCCCTGATACGCTTTACAATGTCATTTACCATGCCATTTTGGCTTGTGAACATTTTGGGATTTATTGGTACAAGATGTTTCTCCTCTTCCATTTTTTCCAAGTGATAATCTTCTGTTTGAAATCCCTTAGAAGTTCATATAGGATCTCGCATCCCATTTTTAAATTTCATCCTGTTTCTATTAGTCCTACTTCTAAGGTATCCTGCTTTTGTTTTATGATGCTTTAACAATTTAGGAACTGATTTACATCTCCAACTGAAATTGTTTCTTTCCCATTTGATAGTGTCAAACATTCCTTTGTCTAGAATATTAATTCTTTTGTTAAAGTTGTTCTAGCATGGCTGTCCTCCCCATTGTGTAGGATGTACATGCCACTGCAAAATAATAAACCTAAACTCTTTTCCATTCCTGATTTTACTCTGTTCTGTATATGCACAAAATTAATTGCCTGTTATAATTTCTCCTGCATTATTTATGAGAGGCATCAACTTAAAATAGTGCCCTTAAATCAAACCCATACTGCAGTTTGTTTTCCTACTTTATTTCCTTTAAAATTCTGAAAATTTGCACATAGGTTGGGTTAATGGACTTGTAATTGTTGCGGTCAATGTTGCTGAGGGTGAAATCTGACCCAGATAGTATATGAGATATCTATCCAAGGAAGCCCTTGTAATTGTTTCCTAAAATGATCATGACTCAGATTTTTTCCACACAGTGTTTATTCTTGCAGTGCCCAGCATTACTTGATACCTGTAAAGCTGACATTGTTCCATTATTTTTGTCTTCCCTTAACAAAGTATATTCTGTATTCCAAATATTTGGGGTTTGTGTATAGTTGTATTGATTTCTAGTTTCATGCACATTACCAGCACACTCCTCTTGCTTTATTGTACAGTCTTCTTGAGTTCATGTTGAGATGTTTAGCTGCTTTGTGAATTGTTTAGCCAAAAATTTGTACTTGCTACATTTCACAATTTCACTGCTATTTTTGGCAGCACTTGGAGGTTCTTCTGTGTGTGCTGAACTTCTAAGTTTTTGCTTGTCCCTTATATCAGATAGGGAAAGATTTATGAGATCTTTATGCCTTTTACCAGCACACTTGAATCTTTTGTTGTTCTTTAAAGAAAAGGGGAAAAGACAATCAAATGTTGTTTAAGACTGCAAAATTTCTAGGGCTGTATTCTTAGTGATTGATGTCTGTTTAGACCCGCTATCCTTGGTTTTGTATACACTGAGGATAAATTTTAAAGGTAGTCCAGCATGTATCTGCCAAGTACGTGCTGCAAGTGGCAGTTGGCAAGTTCTCTAGTATAACCAATGCCAGTGATCTGGTATTTCTTGACTTTGTAGTACAGTATATCAGGTGGCTGAAATATGATGCTGGATTCCTGGTAGGTACGTATGTAATGTTACCAGCATTTTGCATTGAGTAAATGGCAGTAGTGGTTCCTTATTTGGAATTACACCAAAGTTTCTTGGTGACTAAACTCACTGTTCAGTGCTATATAGCACCTTGCTACTCTGCCATTTCTCCAGAACAGTCTTTAACCCAGACGTGTCCTGTCTTCCTGCTGGCAAATCTCTGAATTATAAACTTGCTGCTACAATTAGCATACTGTATTAAGCCAGGGGCAGTTCTTTCTAATTTAATTCTAGAGTGATTCTGTTAAAAAGTAGACAAATAGCCAAAGGTACTAGTGCCCAGGAATCCCTGATGTGGTAAGCATTTAGATACAATACTTGCCAGTGTTATCAGGCTGGAACCTACAAAGCCCAACTTAAAATAGGCAGTAGTCACCTGAGCCTTGCAGTGATATTCAGCAGTTTTGAAGAGGAATTCTTCACATGAGAAACATTTATGTTATCCCTTAAGTAGCTGACAATAGATGATGAAACACATCCATGAATTCCAGTGAGAGAACTTTCTGATAAACATCAGGCTTGCAGTAATCTGCCAGTCAAGTTTATCACTTGGACATGATGTGTTAAAAGCAGAATGATCACTTTCGGGAAACACTTTCCTTTCTAAATCCTGGATTTGCTATTGAACACTGATTTATGCACCTAATCATGTTAAATAACTGTACTTCAGGACAGTTTTGTACTTCTCCTTCTCCCTTGACATTTTTGTTTTAATCAGAGTAAATTAAAATGTTAGAAGAGCCAGTTAAAGCTGCTGTGCTTTCATGCGCTTTTTGAGGTTTTCCCCAAGGTGGGAACATGTGGCTCCTTGGCCTTAGTGGCTTACCTGGATGTTGCAGAAGCTTGTAGTGCTATTGCTCTGACTTCTGCTAGTACAAGTGTCTGGCAGCTCACCTTGGCAAGGATGTTAAATGCCAAGTTAATGACCAGGTTGTATTGCGAAGACATTTTTCAGTTCTCACAGAAATCTTGCCGTACGTGTCAGTTGTCTTTATCAGCCTTTACATCAGCCTTTGGAGTGTGCAGTTTTGACTGCTAGCCCTGCCTTAAAACTGAAAAATTTAATGAGAATTATGATGCTAAGTCCTCAATTTGTTTCAAAAAAAGGGCTCTTGTTAGCTCAGTGTTTTTAATTTGAATAATATGCCATGTTAATTAGAATACTACAGTTTTTAACAGAAAGTCCTTATGTCTGTTTGATTTAGAGTTTGGGCAAAATGAGCTTTTCTGCTTCTAATTGCCCAAATGAGTGAGTTGCAGACAAAGAACATGCTTCAAATTAACATTATTATGGAAAAAGACTTACGCTACAGTGACAACTACCAGTTTGTTTTGAATTCAGCAATATTGAATTTAGTGTTTTTTTATAGGATAAATCCATAATAGAATCTTGTATAAATAAGAAATCTGATTATTTGGAAAGCTCTTGGCCAGTTCTGTCTGTGGTATTGATCAGTTCTCAAGACAAATCACTGGTCACACTCTTGATGGGGATGTGGGAAACATAGAGGTGTTTATTTGATTTTTGACAAAATGTCCCAAGTAGTTAAAGGGAAAGGAATAGAAAACTTTTTTTCAGAGGAAAGGCAAATTATTTCAGTTAATGGTTTTAGTCATCAAACAGGCTACTCAAAAACATGTCACTGACACTAAAGGTTTATTTTGTCTCAACTTTTCAAGAACTTTCTTTTGTCTCCACCCTCCTTTTTTTTTTTAAATTGGATTCTTTTAAAAGAGGAAATTGGTGAAAGTAGAAAGCTTAGAGCTACTGAACAAGTCAAAGACAGATCTTGACCAGATTTCTGATGTCAACGGCCATTGTGTATTGTGGTCCCCTTTCACTTGTTCTAATCAAATGCTTTGATTTCATGAAGGGAGCAGACAAGGTTTTCTTGAGTCCTCCTTCATTCTTGTTTCCCAGTGATCTTGCAGTTCTTCATTGCATGATCAAAGTGCAAGTTTCAGCTTGCCTACAGTTCCTGTTGCCTGCCATGTAGGCAGGCTCTGTTTGAATGTTTTGAATATGAGCACCCAAAGTGTGTGACATGAAAATTATGCATTTTGATCATATTGTTTCTCAGCTGATGGTGTGATTGGGAAGGGAGGGAAGTGATGGCAATGGATTGTCCTTAAATGTGCATTAGGGCGTGGGCAGTCTACCTCTGCTAAGAGGCTGACCTGCTTTGGTTTAGGAGTTATGTATCTCCTCTCTTAATTTTCAGAATAACTCTGAAACAGTACTGCTGACTGGAGGGATTAGTGATCATATATTAATGCATAGCATTTTACAGTCATTAATGTGTTCTATGTGATAAGTACTTCACAACTTCTGCCAGACTATTTTTGGATGTTTAGAATAAAGAAATATGCTGCTCTGCCGCCTTGTCCTGTAATTGAATGAAACACACATGTACATGTAGCAAGAAATACATTTACTGTATTAATGTAGCCACAAAATGTGGCATCACAAGTTTTAAAAGTATGGCTGCCAAGAAATTATTCTGGAAACTTTGCTTTCCCTACTTTTAAGCTATAGGCTTTCAAAATGTTAAGTGTCAGGCGTTTCCTAGTTACCTATTCTTTTTTTTTTAATCCTTCACTCAATTAAAAATCCAGTTGCTGAGATTTCTCTTTTGTTTCTCCATTTAATTTTGCGCATAAGACAGGATTTTATTTTCCAATAAGAACTCCACTAATATAGTGTGATACAGGAGGAGAGCAAAGATTATTCTTGAAAGCTGTGTACTGTAGAGAGGTTGAGGTTATCATAGTAAACACCATCAGCCTTACAAAGCAGAGTATTTCTTTCTTGCCTCAGAAGTCAAGATATGCATCAGCTGAGCAATTTAACTAGCAATACAAATTAAATGTAAATCTACCCTCTTTCGTTTAAAAACTATCCCCCCTTTTCCTGTCACTACAAGTCCTTGTAAAAAGTCCCTCTCCACCTTTCTTGGAGGCCCCCTTTAGGGGTTTTCCCAGTGCCTTCTCTTCTCCAGGCAAAACAACCCCAGCTTTCTCAGCCTTTCCTCATAGGAGAGGTGCTCTATCCCTCTGATCATTTTTGTGGCCCTCCTCTGGACACTCTCCAACAGGTCCGTATCTTTCTTGTGCTGAGGACTCCAGACCTGTACACAGTACTCCAGGTGGGATCTCACCAAAGCAGTGCAGAGGAGGAATTACCTCCCTTAACCTGCTGGTCACGCTTCTTTGGATGCAGCCCAAGATACAGTCGGCTTTCTAGCTGCAAGTGCACACTGACGGTTAATGTCCAGTTTTCCATCCATCAGTACCCCCAAATCCTTCTCCACAGGGTTGCTTTCAGTCAATTTTCAAAGAAGGTGTCAGGAATATCTATCTTTTAATTACATCATCTACTACTTCCTTGTGCTATAGTGACTTCTGTTCAAAGCTTTTTGATGGCATTGAAAATATTAATGAATTAAATCTTAGATTCCATACTGAGATTTCTGGGGCTCTGTATATGTAAGGGAATATAGGAATACAAGTGGATATTGTAAGTCACTTGTTAATTAACCTAGACAAAGGGTCCTGAAGAATATTATTTTAATGATGGGGAGTTTTTCAGGGGACTTTCTATAGTTCCCGAAAAATTTTCCAAGCATAAACAGACTTCCACATAAACCTGGGAGAAGGTTTCTCTTTTAGTTTCCTCCATGGACTCCTTAATATTAGTTCACTGACAGCAACAGGTATGGAAAGCCACTGACCTTAGCAGGTCTGAAAAGGCACAGCAGGAAGATGATCAGATCATGATACAACAAGGTTGAGCCTGTTTCTAGCATTTAAGACTGTCCAAGCCTGTTACCCTTAGTTCTGCTTGTGTTTGGGATGCTCTGTTTATAGTCACCAGGCTGCCCCTAAGCCCCCTAACTGAATAAAAAAAAAATAAATAATAAATTTTTCCTCAGTTCCTTGGTTGGAAGTGTTTAATTGTTTCGCTTTGCATTGAATTGTGAATAAGAGAGAAAGATTCTTGTCGCTATGTTTTCTGGGCACAAGATCATTTAACACAGATGGTCCTATGGGCTGAGAGTTCTGTTGAACATTTCATCTGGTATTTGAGGAGGAGAATGTTATCAGAATTGCTGCAGTATTTAGAGTTGTTTACTACTTCTTCTCTTCTCTCGAAAAAGCCTTTAACTTAAAGATGCAGATTTCTTATCTAACTAGATTTGAATATGACCATTAATTTAAGGACTTGCAGATGAGGGTGAGAACTGCTAATTCTGTACTCAGATACTCATCCTCGTCCCTCCCTGAAATATTTTGAATGTTAGCCCAGATAGAAAACAGTGATGATGCATGTTTCAAAACCAATGTATTGATAAAATTAACCTGTGGTATTTATGTTGTCACAGTTCTTTAATGTTGAAGGGTGTTGAGCCACAAAGTACCTGTGAATTGGAGGTGGATGCAGTAGCTGCTGACATTTTAAATCAACTGGATGTTGAAGGTGAAGTGTTAACTTGCCATGTAAAATGTTTTAGCACAGGAGCTACATTGTGACTTTTTTTTAAGGCTCATCTTAGTTAAGCCACAATCCAGATTTCAGTGTTGGTGAATTGTTGATCTACAAATTTGTTAAGTTTTTTTCTTAAAAAAAAAAGGTTGAATTAACTCAGAAAGAAAACAGGTTATAGGAATAGCCTATTGTCAGAGCAATAGAAAGAGATTTTTTGTTAATGCATAAACAGAAGGCTTCAGACCTATAAAGAGAGTAACTGAAATAGCAACATACGTCTATCTGTACATGCATACACACATACTTGGTGAAAAGACCAGCAAAATCCAAAGATCTAGATTAATGAGCAGAAGATCTAGAAAACAAATAAAGCTACACCTTAACTTTTACATAATACCAAATTCTAGAGTAAGGCAAGAATTCCAAATAAAAAGTTAGCAGCTCAGAATGACAAAAGAGATGAAGAGTGTCAGAATCTAATTTGTGGGGAAGAATGCTTCATCACATGGTTAGACTTCCCTTCATGTACTGTTTTATATTTCAGCCCAGATTGGCAGGAACCCTGGTTTGCAAGCTATATGGGAGGATGAAAAGCAGAGACTGAGACAGAAATGTGAATCTTCTCAGATTAAGTCACCTGAGTCACAAGGTAAAAAAAAAATAATAAATTATAATAAAAAATTGTGCAGCTGTTCATCAAAAACTTTGAGAAGCAAACAGGGTAGAATTTAATTGGTGTATCAAGTTGGAGGGCTTCCTAGACGTGCTGGTTTTTCATTTCCAAGCTTACTCACTGCCCACTGTATGCAAGACACATAACCTAATCTAAAAACATCATGCTTCTACTAGCTGCAAAGTATTTGAGGCAAAATGACTGATAATGACAGTTAAGTTTGTATGGTTTATGATGGAAAACATTTAAATGTTTAAATACTGGTAAAATTAAATCTCTTGTCCTGAAGCTTTCCATAGTATTTTATGCACAAGGGCAGTTCCTTTGAATTTCTGTGGAATTACAGCTAAGGTGATGTTAGATGAAAATTCTTTAAGGATGGAGAGATCCCTGTATTTTTATGTAAAATTCCTTGCACGGGGAAGACTCTGCTCTGCAGATTATTTGCATAATGAGCAGAGCTCTTCTGTGCAGAACCTGGGCCACGTTTCTTTTAAAATATGAATGATATTTGGCAAGTAAGCCAGAGAATTGCAAGGAGGAAAGAGGCAGGTTCCTGGCTAAGGCAGGCTGCTTTCTGACTGTGGGGTTTTTTTAATGCGTTTCTGCACAATGTTATTCACGCTGCATAAACCAGACTTTTCAAAATTGTTCAGATTGTTCTTTTCCTGGATGCTCACCTTGGTGTAATTGCAACATGATTTGTAAATGCTGTTGAAACTTACAGTTGCAAATGAGATCAGTGGGAGTATGTGAAGTACTTTAAAGTTTTTAAATACACTTGAAAAATCAGTCCTCAAATTTGTTGCTGAAAATGAGCAGGCGCTTCATTTTTGAGCCATTTCCTAATAGCATTAGTAATTATAGCTGCTCTCTGTGTTGAGAGGTCAAAGTAAAACTGAATAACAAATATTCTTCAAATTTTAAAGACCGTGGATTTGTGCCAGCAACAGAGAGTGAAAAATTTTTTCAGAAGAGACTTAAAGAAATCCTCAAGCAAAATGACTTCTCTGTGTAAGTGTTTAGTCATTTGTCATAAAAGTATAGTATTCTATGCAAACCTTAAATATGCATTTAAAAATTGGTTTTCAATTAACTAGAACGTTGTCAGGATCAGTGGACTACAGTAATGGATCAGAGGAGTTCTCTGCTGAGCTAACACTACATTCTGAGGTACTTTCTCCTGAAGCCTTTCAGTGTACACCAGCTAATATGGTAGAAGTGCATAAAGATAAAAAGATGAACAAAGGTGAGTATTTTTAATAGCTTAATTGTTTAGGCATAAATCTCTGTCATGCTTCGGCTGTTTCTACTATTAGCAGAAGAAAGCCATGGAGGATCTGATTGTCAGTTATGAAAAATGAGGAGTACTTTTGCTTTTATTTTTGTCATTGTTAGAGTAAGCTTTTTTAGAATTGCCGTAGCAAATAATGGAAAGATACTTGAATAGTAAAATACATTTTAAAGTAGCTTGCTTTCATAATGTATTGAAGTCTGTGACTATTTGAAGTTTTAACGTTTCTCTTTTTGTTTTTCTTTTAAAGAATCCAATAGGATGTACACTGATAAAGAAGAGGAAGCAGTTATTAATGAAGAAGCAATTTTAAACATTGTGGAGAATAGTCAGAGCTTTCAGCCTTTGTCTCAAAGACTGAGTCAGACTCCAGTTTTTAGTGAGTATGACTGGAATGTCTTTTCTTCCAGGCTATTTTATTGTTCTGTTGTCTTTGTTGTATTCAGTTACATTACCAGTCATGAAAGAAAGTAGTTTACCTCAGGGAGTTTGTCAAGCAAACTGAGACTTCACACACACACAACCTACCACTACCACCAAAAAATCCCCACCTTATGTTTTCAAAAAATGTCACCAGAACAGTGTGTTTGTAGGGTCTACTGTGCATTACTGGTTTGCTAAGCTTGTCCTTTTGCCAGGTCAGCTCAATACAGTCACTTATGGGTATTGCTCTTTCTTACGCTCCTAGGGTTATAAGACTAAAACTGTCAGAATAAATAAGGTTTTGACTGTCAATCCATGATAGCCTTGCAGTTACCACTTCTTTCTTACAGTTGCGGTGGTGAGCAGGGCTACCTTTAGAAGCTTGGCTGTCTGGAGATACTGGGGAATGGGTAGGCTGATAATGAGAGGCAAGTTGCAGGAAAGCATTTCCCAGAATTTATGGATACAAAAGAATGGTTGAAGGCAAAGAAACAAGAAGAAAAACATTAAAGAGGGGGAGAAAACCTGTGATAGCAAACAAATGTGGATAGCATGAAGAGGAAACAACAACAAAATAGCACAACAAAAGAACTTGCATGAAAGCTACTTCAGGTAGAAATAGTTCAAATACTCTAGATGAGGTGAAAAGTACATGGTTCATGCTATCTCTGTGTTCTCTATATATACATTCTTATTTAAGCATAAGATATAATGTTAATATGCACTGCAGTTGATATAAAAGGGGTCAGGGGAGTATCTAAAACCCATAGCCTCCAGTGCTTTTAGTGCATACATGGTATGAATACATGCATGGACAGCAAGATACAATATGGGCAACAATATATGTCTATGGGTAATAGAATATACAACAATATACAATCTTTTCTTTCAAAGAAAGGAGAAGAGTGGAGTGAGATTAGGAGTATTTTTCAGTGCTGTGTTCTTTTACAGAAAGTAGGCAAGATTTTGGTTATGGAAGTTTTGTAGGCAAGGATTTTGATTTAGCAGGAGGACTGTAAGTTAAAGAATTTTATGGAAGCTGGGAAACATGAGAGTTGATTTATCTTTGGGTTTGGGGAGTTTGGGAAGAAGGTTGTGCTGAGGTTGAGAAGTGGCTAAAATAATACATAGAGTACATCTTACAACTATGTGTTTGATTTGCTCAACTGAATAGGAATGTTGAAATTGTCCAGTGATTAGGTAGTAAAATGGAGATCTTATGACTTCTTCTCCCCCACACTTTTTAACACAGGGCTACAAATTGCTGGTGTCTTGTGTGACCATAAATTAACATGCTGTATCTCTGGGTCTCTTCTGCTTTGTCATAACATAGACTAGTCTTTACTATGCCTTTGCAGAGTTTCTGTGTCACTGTGAAGTGCACTGCTGCTGCTGCTTTGAAGTACACAACAAGGTTTATATTAATGAGAAGTGAAGGTTGGAATTTAATGATGGACCTCACAAAGGGCAAAGGAGCCAAGAACAGAAAGTACAATTGAAAGTGGGTTAATTCAGAACTCTGGCAAAGGGGGTGATTTCCATTCTAAATGGTTGCATGGTGTCTTGTGAAGCCTTTGTAAAATATAGAAAATGCCTTCCTCATCAATGTTGAGACCTATTTTAAATGATTCTCAGGGTCATTGTAAATCATATGATATATCCTGAGGAGGAAAAGTAGAGATTGTAGTCCTTCAGCCAGAGGAGAAGGAAAGAGAAGTAGCAAAGATGCCTGAGAGACTTGAGATCATAAATTGGTTATGAGATCAGATGAAAGGTAAGCAGGAAGAGAGTGAGAAAAAAATACAACTTGGAAGGATGTGTAAGAAACAAAGAATGAAGAGGCAAGTGCATGAGTCAGTCTAAGCTTGGGTCAAATAAATTAAAAAATAAAATTTAAGGGAGGAGTGAAATCAGGTAAACTGAGTGTTTAGAGGAACGTAGGAAAAGAGTAGGTTACAGTAAGAAGAAAGGGGAGATGAAGTTAAGTAATATTATAAAGGACAGATGGAAAGAAGAACTTATTGGTCAAAATCACCACCTTTCATGAGATGCAGTGATTGAAAGTTTTCCAGGTGATACTCACAGAAGTAATCAACAGTGTTAATGCAGCCATTGAAATGGTGAAAGCAAGAGAAGGCAGTGATGCTTCAGAAACTGGCACTCATGCTGAAATAAAAGGGAAGAGTGAGGCTTTAGTGAATGTGAGAAGGTAATAGGGTGGGGAGAGAGAGAAAAGTGCTTCCACTGAATGTACTACACTTAGTGTATTTGCCTTCTTCAGAAGAAGAGGGCAAATATAAAAAAAAGAAGGTTGTAAAGTTTCTAGGTAAAGAGCTAGAAAAGGTAACAAGTCATAAACCTTGAAAAAATATTGAAAGAGCCTTGATTTTGTAGTCTGCCTTGCTTTAGACAGTAACAAACCAGCAAATTTTTAAATGTTGAAGGGGTTTTGGTTTTGGTTGGTTGGTTTTGTTTTTTTACTGGTAGACTGTAACTAGTCATTTACAAGTGGAACAAAATACAGATTCTACTTGTATGGGTTTGTTTGGGTTTTTTTGCAGTGAACACTGCTGATGAGGCCATGATTGATCTCTTGGCTGGGTTGGAGAATGATGGATATCAGATGGGACATCACAAAACACTCTCTCACCATCACTCTCTTGGAAGCTGTCGAAATTCTCAGAACAGTGATGATGAAGAAAATGAGCCACAGTGTGAGAAGGAAGAAATGGAACTTAGCTTGTTAATGTCCCAGCGGTGGGACAGTAGCATTGAAGAGCCTGGGCCAAAAAGAAGGTATGATGTGTAATTTTCTTTTTTAATATGTTCTTTTCTGCTAGATCCTTCCTCCCTCCCACCCTGTTTTCAAGTGTGCTGTGAGCCCAGTGAGCTCCAGAGATGGCTCTGTTGACAGCACTGGAAAAATCTATGCAGGTCTTGGGATAGAATGCAGTTTTTCAGATGGTGCTGTGAATTAACAGTTTTATATGGAAATAAAGATTAAATGCTTAGGTTTGGCTAGACCTAAGCTTCTAGTTTGCTGTTTGAGGAAAAGTTGAATAAATTTTGTTTGTTCTACAAATCCAAATACAAAAATCTTTAGTTGTAACCTCCTTTTAAGGCCATACCGTGAATGTAGTATAAATGTTAATGTACATCTCATGTGCCTGTAACTTTTGCTGAAGTGAGTATTTGGGAAGTATTCTTATGAAGACTGACCCAGAGGCCTGAGAAAAACACCCATTTGTTTCCATGCTCAAAGCTTTAATTGAAACATGAATGTTGCTCAGTCTGCTGGACTGCTAAAGGTCAGCAGCTTGAATATTTTTAAGGCCAGGATTCTTGGAACACCTTCTCAGATTGTAATGACCTTTTTGTGCAGTCTGCACTGACAGACGTTGAAAGCAGCTATATCCAGTTTCTCCTCACACCTGCTTTGGGCAGACGTTCTGATATTTATAATTCTGGTTGAAAGATTTCACAGACGTAACTTTTTGATATTTATGGATATTTTTTTTTCCCCATTGGAAATAGTAATTGCACTAGGATTTAGAGACCAAGAGAGGCATAGAAATATTTAATCTTTTCTTTCCTAAAGACATACAGAAAAGTTGTAACAGAATCAGAACTAATAATAGATTATTAGTCTTATAGTTCTAGACATAATTCATCTCTAAAGCTAGTTTTCCTTTCTGACTTTGATTTGCTTTGGGTTTTTTCTTCGCAGTAGTCTGAAAAGTTGGAATTTCCATCTAAAACACTTGATGTTAATCTTCAGTTTAGTGGTAGTGTCTGTGTAAAACCGGCTTACATCTTGCAGAATTTATTAGCTCAGGCAGAGCTCTGTATGGGCATGACTTCAGGATTCAGGTAGGGTCCTTAAGCAATTAATTGCTTTTATGCAGTGAAAAATCCTGTTTAAAAACTCAGGAGACTTACAAGCTGGCTCATTAATAACTTGCTAATAAATGCCTGCATCTTAATCCCACACAGAAAGCACTAGGGAGAATGTACCAGGTGCCTCCATAGGTTCAGAGGGAATTATGAGCTTTGTTTCTGTGTGATCTCTGCAGAATTTGGACTGACTTCAGAAGAGAACATTGGGTATCTCTGCCCCTGCATGATTTTGCTTACGCATAAAGAGCTAGTTTGAGTCTGACGAGGGATCCAGCCTTACTCTGCTGAGGCTCATTCTACCTGTACTGCTTCCTAGTGCATCCTGCTTTGTCCATATTATCACTATTCTGTTATTGGGTATTCACCAATCTTCCATTATACCAAAAAATATATTGAGATAATGAGAAGCAACAACACCCGACTGAGTGAATTAAATGGCTTGGGTTTAATTTATGCTGAGCTAGAGAAAAAAGCCCATCAAGATCTAGACTAGTTCATGTATGGGTATAATGCTGTTACACAAATTTTCTTAGAATCTAACCTGATGGACTTGAATGTAGAGAAATCCAAATCTCCGGCCTGAATAGTTTTACTGATGTTGACAAAGATTTGCTTCATGCAGAGGATTGTATCATTACTCAGGTTGGAAGAAACATCTACACGCTACGTAGTCCGGTGCCCTGGCCAAAGCATCTTTGAATAGATCGGTTGTTCAGGGCCTAGTCTGGTCAGGGTTTGAGTATATCCAAACGCAGGGATTGCATGGCCCACACAGGCAACGTTGCAGTGTTTGAACACCCTCATGATGAAGAATGTTTCCATTGTACATAATGTTCTGCAAGGCAGCCCTGTGCCCATGGCCTTTATCATGTCACTGGACACCTCTGAATTGGGTTTCGTATTCTTTGCACCCCCTCATCGGATACTTGACAAGTGCAACAGTATCTCCTTTTAATGTTTTTATCGAGGCCAAATAAATCCTGTTCCCTAACCCTTTCCTTAGACATCATGTGTTCCAGCCCCTGGTCACCCTGATGCTCACCTCTGCTGGATTTGTTCCAACTTGAAGTGGGACGCCCAAAACTGATCACAGTACTCCATATGCAGCCTCACAACTGCTGAAAATGGCTACAGTCTGGCAGTCACAGCCAAAGATGCAGCTGGCCTTTGCTACAAAGGCACGCTGAATACTCTCAGTGGTGTTGTCCGCTAAGGCTTTTGCATCCTTTTCCGCAAAGCCACTTTCTAACCAGCACTCTCCCTGGCTGTAGCAGTGCATGGGTTCATTTAATCCCATTTGTGGGAGTTATGGATTTGCCTTTTTTTGATGTCCATGAGGTTGTCAGCTCATTCCCAAGTGTATTGAGATCAATTGGAATAGCAGCCCTTACTCTCAAGAGTATTGATTGCTCTCCCAAGTTTGATATTCATTTGCATATAGAGCTGAATGTCTTTGCACTGTACTTTTCCATGTTTT
Organism: Psittacus erithacus; assembly: GCA_009867235.2. Lineage (NCBI taxonomy): Eukaryota > Metazoa > Chordata > Aves > Psittaciformes > Psittacidae > Psittacus > Psittacus erithacus. The sequence continues at coordinate 104,225 of WYDI02029621.1, read as the reverse complement.
GGGAGTTTAGAAGAGGGAGAATTAAGCTCACTTTGGTCATGGCTACTGCATACGTAGCTGTGCTTGTTGGTTGATGCCTCTTCCAAGTCCTGCTCCTTCCAGACTTGAGTTAGTCTGGAAATCATATAGCCATATTTGAGCCTATTGTTCTTGAACTAATAAATATGGTTTGATCTTTGTTGGCGGAGTGTTGAGCACGTTGAGGTGTCTGTGGTGTTATGATACATACAATTCATGCTCTCGTTGAACTCTGCAGATAGAGTTCTTCAGAAGTAGACTGTATTTAAATTATTGTGGATTTTCCTTCCTGTAACTTCAAAACATTTGTATTTATGCCTTCTAAGGTACTACACAATAATGTTCTGATATATCAAGCTGCATCTTAGCAAACAAACAAAAAACCAAAACGCACACCCCCCAATCTCAGTTCCTTAACATTTATCTGGATTTCTGTCTTTTAGCCATAGAATATCTTATTTCTATGAAGAATTACGTCCATCTCACACTTCATTTTAAAGAAGAAAGAATGAAGTTCCTGAGTGCTTCTAGAGTTATAATATAACAGGGGGTTTGGTGTTGGAGTTTTTCTGTATTTTTCTTCTCCCTCTCCATAAAGCCATACCACCTTAAAAACTTGAAAACCTGGAGACTTCATCCAAGCTTTTTGTAGATTTCCTTTTTTTGGGGTTGCTTTTTTTTTTTTACCTCAGCAGATTTATGACTGTAAAAATGGCAATGTAGATCAGTTAACTTTGAAAAAGCCACTGAAGTAACTTCAGAATGTTGAAAGAAGGATGGAAACAAACATTGTTTTGGTGGTTGTGCTTTAGTTAAGCCTGCCAAGAGAGAGAATTCTTATAATACTTACAATAATAAAGCAAAGTTTCCTAAAAAAAAAAACAACCAAACAAATTAAATTCCAGTAAAATTGAAATAAAATTAAGCATCTAAATGCTTTCTCCCCTAACTTCATAAGCTAGTGAGTCCTGCTGGGTTTGTCTGTTGTTAAATAGTTGACTTCCACTGTTGCCTCTTAAAATAGTAACACTTAATAATGTCTTGAGTTTCTCAGGGAGAACTATTAACAATTTTTGCTTCACTTTGCTTCCCCAAATTATACCATATGGCACCACACCCCTTTGATTTTAAGTTTCCCTATGGCTGTTGGTATTTTGTAGGAGAAGTATTGTGCATTAAATAGTTCCTTCATTTTCTTTAGGTCAGCTGGCAAAAATGTGCATCGAAGTTCAACAGAAGAGGATTCATCTTCAGAGGAAGAAATGGAGTGGAGTGGTAACAGTATGCTCCTAACTAATCTCTCTATACCTCAGTTAGATGGGACTGCAGATGAAAATGGTGGTAAGTAAATAGAAAAACAGCTTTGGAAATTGAATTATTACCTGGGTTGTAGTTTGTTTTCAGATCAATTTGCTAATTCTCAAAAGTATTAATCTTTGTCAGTTCTTGTTTCGATTGGAAGGAAAAGCTCTCAACAGATTGCATAAGAAGGCCCTTAACATCTTCTCTATTAGTCAAAAATGTTTTAATCTCAGTGCCCTCTAGAATTTCAAGAATCTGCTTTTCCTATTGTATTAATGATAAAAAATGGGCTTCGTTTCATTATCCTTATGGATAATATGTTATTCCATAACATATATCCTTATGGAATAAGGATAATAGTTAATAGAAGAATAAGAATAATAGTTAATAAGAATAATAGTTAATCTTGTTGCAAGAGGTATTTTTCTGTTAGTTTGTTATGCAAATATGGTATTAAAATTAATGGTTCTGTAGGATCATTTGTCCTGCTAGGATTTAATTGTAAATAGTATATGTATTACTGTGCAAATTTAAATAGTTTTTCGCTTTGCAACTGTTTGCCACACATTCTTAAATATAGTGAGCCTTCGGTTGAGCCTATGTTTCATTCAACAGAGAGCATGTTCACAGCTGGAGATTGCACGAGTTAAAGCTATGCAGTGGCAAAGCTGATGCAGAAGAAACTGTCTTTCAAAATCTATAAAAAAATAAATAAATCTGTAACTTGCTGTCTTTGATCAAATAACCTGAGTTAATAGAATGCACACTTTAAGGTTAGGCAAATATATAAATGTTACTCCTGGTTTCATTAGACAATCTACAATTAGACAATCTTTTGCTGTTCAGCAAAACGATGATAAATGTATGGATCTCTTGAGGGGATAAATATGTATCTCTTTCCAGGTTTTCCCCCTATTAGGTTCACTTTTCTTCTTCATCTAATCAGCAGTAATTGTTCTTTATTTAGGAATGTCATATTAGTCATACTTAATTGCCTTTAAAATTTTGAATTTGTGGTTAGCATCACTTTGTTCAGAAGCTTTTTTCTTAATCCATAGTTCAGACTGGTTAATGGAAAGAAAATTTTGCTTGTGTTCATGCATGTACCTAATTTCCTATCATTGCATTTGCTCTTCAGAGCAGGAATGTAATATTTTACAAAATATCTGTATTAGTTTATGCCTTTTGAAGTTATTTGACAAAAATAACAAACATCGTCTGGTAGTATATAAAATACATACATCTTAATACATCTATTAGCACTTACTTTTTAGACAAAATGAGTTATATGATCTCATTACATAGGCAACCATAGCTATTCTTTTGTGCTCACTTTTTAAAGCATTGAAGTACGAGTTTTCCTGTACCTTTGTGTGTATAGGCTTAGGGTTAATAGGTGATTTGGTACTACTAATATTATTTGGTTTTACAAAATATACAATTGTAATGTACTTATTTGCAGTACTTTGTAATTTAATGTAAAAAGAGATGCGTCTGTCTAATGAGGCTGTATCTTAAATCATTGTTTAAATTTTAGAATATTTTAAGTATATGCAATATCACATACAGAAGAAGAATGTCAGAATAAGCTTATTACATGAAGTTTTACATCAACTTCTTTTAATAGGAGATAACAGTAAATTCAAAATAGATCTCAGTCTCCATTCCTCTAAATTAGAAAATACTTATCCACACATGAATCTGTGTCCACAGTATCTGACTGATGGACAAGTTTTTTTGCAGTTTTTGTATCTGAATAGTCGGGGATCTTCCAAATGTTCGTTGACATTTCACCCAACTCCTGTTTTCTTGGTTTTCTGTTAATTATCCTCATTCTTTGTGTGGAATTCTACCCTCAAAGAATCATAGTCGGCATCTCCCAGCTGTGTTTCACAGCTCAGGGGCTCTGTGTAAGCATTAGAAAACATGATTAGAAATAGTAACTTACAGTAAAGGCCCAAAGGATCCCCTGTCTAGTATGGCAGCATGCCGTATATGCTTCCAGGTCATACAGCATGTTTCATAACTCTTATCGCTGCTTCATTTCAGCTAAAGATGTGGACACATGAACAAATTGCTGTGTGTCAGGAGCTCTGTGGTAACTGACCCTTTGCACAGGAATAAACACTTTCAAATTACTTGGTGTTCATCGTGGTTATGAGCAAGCACACAGTTGCTGCAAAGCAGTTGCTACTTACAACCTGTCTGTGCACACTTATCCTGCAGGAAACTTAGTAAAAGTATTAGCAAAACATACTGAAATTGTCCCAGGTGTCATGTGATGAGTCTGTACAGGACAGTTAGCACATCACGTGCTGGTTGCAGATCTGTGCGAGAATGTTAATGCATGGATATGAAGTCATGATATAACTTAATGGTGCGAGCTCCTTGCATAAACACCTGAATAGGTGATGGATTGCTCTGCTTCATGCAGATGCAGCAAACTATGTGTACTTAGTGCACAGGACAGTTAATACAAAGCCCTTGCTGTGTTGTTAGATAGTACTTTAGCTTTCTGTATGGAGAAAGTCATCAAAGTAAGTTCTTTGTTTTTTCAGAGCCAATGAGTATGCATACTTCTCAGGGACAAAGCAGGATACAAGCTTTTATAGAAATCAGTCTGTATTTAGTTACCTGAAAGTGATTTTAGAAGCCTTCTTTCAGAAGACCAGCATGAAATCTTTGGCAATTGTAAGCCTACCATTTAGGAGTAACTGACAGAACATCTGAGACACAAATGTGCCAACAACATGATTTTGATAAAGCAAATCATGTACTCGGGATCTGTAGTTGTCATGATCATAAATACCATGTGATTTAGAAGAGGGTTTGTTTTTTTTTTCTTCCTTGGGTGGGAGGACTTTCACAGAAGAGTAATTAAAATGGTTAATGCCTTAGGTTTTTGGGGTTTTTTTCACAGAAAAACTTGAGTAAAATTGCTTGTCTTCCATTTCAGACAATCCTTTGAATAATGAAAGTTCTCGAACTCACTCCTCCGTCATTGCAACAAGCAAAATGTCTGTAAAGACCTCAATCTTTCACAAAGATGCTGCTACGCTAGAACCCCCATCTTCTGCTAAAATTACTTTTCAGTGTAAACACACAAGTGCCCTTTCTAACCGTGTTTTGAATAATGAAGATTTAGTAGAAGACCTCTCACAACCAAACACAGAAACAAGACCTGAACTTTCAGTCCATTCTCTTACAAAAGAAAGCACTTACTCAGCAAAATACCCAACTCCATTCAGCAATAGTACCCATGCAGAAAACTCTCACAAAGAGAGTAACAAGAAAGATACTCTCCCAGTTCCTTCATGTGAAAATAATATTTTTGAGTATGAAGATGATATTTCATCAGTGAACAGACAGATACCTAGTAGGAAGTATACTAGCATCAGAAAGGCTGAAAAGGATGTCTCTTTTATGCATGTGGGCCGCCACATTGGTGACAGCATGTTGAATAAAAACTTATTTAACTTTTCTGATTTGAGCCACTCCAGCCATTCCAAAGGTAAAATGTCATCCGAAGTAAATGAAAAATCCAGCAGTGCAAGTATAAATAGTTTTTTTCCAGCAACAGTTACAGAAAATTGTGAGTTGGTGTCTTGTTCAGGAGGCAGTCGAACTGTGGTACATTCTCTTGAAAATAACACTGATGAAGGTGGCCTTAATAAGCTTAAAATTAGGTATGAAGAATTTCAGGAGCATAAGGCAGAAAAGCCAAGCCTCAGTCAACAAGCAGCACATTATATGTTCTTTCCCAGTGTTGTTCTTTCTAATTGTCTTAATCGACCACAGAAGTTAGCTCCTGTGACATACAAGTTACAGCAAGGCAACAAACAGCCCAGGTTGAAGCTGAATAAAAAGAAACATAATTTTATCAATCATCAGGAGCCTTTAAGTGTAAACGATGTTGTATCAGTGAAGGAAAGCTGCTATACACAAGGTAATGCTTGTAGTAACATTCCTGATAAGGATAGTGCTTTACCTAGTGACTTTGTTCAAGTTCCTCTTGAAGCTTTTGAAAACAAAATGCCTACAAGTACTGCTAATTATACTGACTGTCAGTTTGCAGATGGATCTCTTGAAACTGAGCAGTCATTTGGATTATGTGGGAATAAATATACACTCCGAACGAAACGGAAGGTAAATTATGAAACTGAAGACAGTGAATCAAGCTTTGTCGCACACAACTCAAAAATTAATCTACCTCAAACAATAGAAGGTGTCGAAAGTTTGGATGGGTCTCAGAAGTCTCGAAAGCGTAGAAAACTTTCTAAAAAATTGCCACCTGTTATTATTAAATATATTATCATCAATAGATTTAGAGGGAGAAAAAATATGCTTGTTAAACTAGGGAAAGTAGATTCGAGTGAGGAAAGAGTAGTACTCACAGAGGAAAAGATGAACTTATATAAAAAGCTTGCACCTTTAAAGGACTTCTGGCCAAAAGTTCCTGACTCTCCTGCAACCAAATATCCTATTTATCCACTAACACCAAAGAAAAGTCACAAAAGGAAAGCAAAACATAAGTCAACCAAGAAAAAAGCTGGAAAGCCACAAAAAACAGGTAGTAAAAATATTAAAAGAACTTTATCTTTCAGAAAAAGGACTCATACAATTCTTTCTCCTCCTTCACCGTCCTACAATGCTGAAGCTGAAGACTGTGACTGTAACTATAGTGATGTTATGTCTAAGTTAGGTTTTCTTTCTGAGAGAAGCACAAGCCCAGTAAACACATCTCCACCTCGCTGCTGGTCTCCCACTGATCCAAAAGCAGAAGAAATTTTGATCAACCTGGAGAGAGAAGCTTTATTTAATAGGGGGCCAAATATGTACAACAGCAAGAATGTTACTTCTAGTGCAGGAAAGAGCAGTCGAGCAAAACCTCAGGTTAAGAAATGTAAAAAGAAATTTGCTAGTCCCACTGTATCTACTAAGAAAAAGAAAAAAATCAATCAGACTGATAAAACAGCAGATGATGTAAAGAAGAAACCGAGAAAACAAAGACAAAAAACAGTTGAAAAAGCATCCTCAAGAAAGCGCGTTGTATTTAAACATGAAAAAGGAAATGCTAATTCTACTGCAGAGGTGAAGTTTGTGCTGAAGCATCAAGATCTGCCTGAGATTTCTTACAACTCTGCCAACTTGCAGCCACTTCATAACCGGAAAGATAGTCCTCTTCCTGGCTATTCTGCAGGATATCTACCATCAGTACAGCCCCTCTCAGCAGCTGATGCACAAGGTAATTCATCAGGCTGTTTTCATTCTTTGATGGAAATTGATAAGCCTGTAGATGCACAGTGTGCACCTGCTCTACAAGAAGACCCTCATTCATCTTTTGCGTCTACTCCTGTGGCATCTGGAAGGGAAGTACCAAAAATGAGCTCTCAAAGGCCCAGGACTCAAAGTGCTGTATTTAGAATGAAGGATTCTGCTGTCATTCAAAACATATTTGATCCATCTAATCACACAACTCAGGTAATGCAGAATGCACGCATCTCTAAAGATAAGACTTCTGCAAAAGCAGAAGAGACAAAAAATTTGCAAAACAGATATTTACCACCAGCTGGGAAATTAAATGAAACTCGTGACTCTTTGGACACAGCAAAAATGGATCAGTTACATGGCACTAACTATTTGCATTGTAAAGACAATAATCAACAGCAGATTTTTTGCTTACCAGAGGCATCCAAGCATTCTGATCCTTGTTCTTCTATTCTTAAGTCATCTGAGGAAAACCCTGGGCCACTTCAGTTGCCTAAGAACTGTTTTGTAACGTCTTTGAAGAGTCCAGTGAAACAGTTAAATTGGGATCAGAACCAGAGAGGATTTATTTTGGATATGTCACATTTTAAACCTGAAACAGTAAAACAAAGGTCTCTGTCAGAAACAACCATGCAACCAAAACCCATCACCCAGTATAAAAACAGGACTATAGTGGCCCCATCAGCATTCAGTGAAGGACAGTCTGGCCTAGCTGTTTTGAAAGAGTTGCTCCAGAAGAGACAGCAGAAAGCTCAGAATGCTATTGTTACACAGCAACCATTACCAGCTAAAACACAGCTGAGCAGGAGTATTCCATGCCCTCTTGAACAGAATAAGGCAATCAAAAGGTCGCGGCCAGTCGCATCACCAAGAAAATCTCGTGCTCCCAGGAGCACAAAACCTAAAGAAAAAACAGCAAAACTTTCAAAAATGGAGTCGTTAAGCCAGCAGATCACTAGTCGCGTCGATCACTCTGTGTCTGATGACAGCCCCATTTTTTTTTCAGACCCTGGTTTTGAAAGCTGCTACTCGCTTGAAGACAGCTTGTCTCCAGACCACAGTTACAACTTTGATATTAATGCTATAGGGCAAACTGGATTTTGCAGTTTTTATTCTGCAAGCCAGTTTGTCCCAGCAGATCAAAATTTGCCCCAGAAATTTTTGAGTGATGCAATTCAAGATCTTGGTTCTGGACAAACAGCAGAAAATGACTTTGTGTGTCATAACGACCAAAAATCTGAGGAACAAAAGCAGCATTCTCCAAGCACAAGTAAATGGATACGGACTGGTTCCCTGAGCCCTGAGCTTTTTGAGAAAACCTCACTGGATAATAATGAGAACCACTGCCGTAGCCAATGGAGGAAAAATGTTCATCCTTCAACTTCTAGGTCTGGTTCCGTCGATACCTCTTGTACCCAAGAGGCTGAGGTTTGTTTAAATGAAAAATTTAAATTGAACAGAAGTACAGGTAATAAAGAGAGATTTCTTAACCTTCCCCAGCCAACCACCTCAGACTGGATTCAAAACCACATGAGAAAAGAAACCACTTTTGAACCCTGTCAACCACTTGATTCAGTTAATACCTCTTTTACATCAATTTTATCTTCTCCTGATGGTGAACTTATAGATGCAGCTTCTGAGGATTTAGAACTACATGTTTCAAGAAACAGTGAGGCACTAACTCCAACTCCGGATAGTTCACCAAGATCAACCAGTTCTCCCTCACAGTCAAAGAATGGAAGTTTTACACCTCGGACCGCTCACATTCTTAAGCCTCTCATGTCCCCACCCAGTCGTGAAGAAATCATGGCAACTTTGCTGGATCATGATCTCGCAGAAACAGTTTATCAGGAACCATTTTGCAGCAATCCTTCAGATGTTCCAGAAAAGCCAAGGTACTGTGCTAAATGCATTTCTGTCTACATATGCTTGTGATTATACTAAATTTAATTTATTCCTGTAAACAATTTTATGCTGTTATGTGGCACAGATGCATGGAAGATCCCATCTGATACCAGTACATTGAAGTTGAAAATTACTGTACTTCCTGTGCAAATACCCATTTTTCATTCTTGACACTTCGGGTTTTTATTGCTTCATATTACTGTAGTAAGTGGGAATGTGTCTGCTTGGTTTGTAAAAGGAAGACACTGCCCACAGGAATTGCATAGTGAGAAAACTAGTTAGCAAGATTCTGCCTGTATATCATCTTGAGGACTGTTTTGCTCTAAATTGCCTGTAATGCAATTGAGAGTAAAACAATAACTCAAACTATTTTCTTCACAGGGAGATTGGAGGACGGCTTCTCACAGTGGAAACTAGGCTTCCAAATGACCTGCTTGAATTTGAAGGGGACTTCTCATTAGAAGGTCTACGGCTCTGGAAGACTGCATTTTCAGCAATGACAGAAAGCCCTAGACCAGGGTCTCCTCCTCGTTATGGTCACTCTACTCTTAATAAAAGAGAAAGTAATAGCCATAAAATTAGCGAAGACAAAAAAATAGTCATAATGCCATGCAAGTGTGCTCCAAGCCAACAGCAAGTTCAGATATGGCTTCATGCCAAAGAAGAGTATGAACTTTTCAAGAAAATGCATAAAACTCATCCTGCTGAGCTGGCAAAGGCAGCTGAGACTTTCAGCTCTGTAGTGTTGTCTGAAGAGAAATCTATAGAAGTAGTAAAAGCAGCTAAAGATTTAAATTTATCGAGCCTGGAAGATGAAAGACCTATTTTGCCTACAAAGAATGCTGCTGCTGCTGTGGCAGAAAATACAAAAACACAAACCAAGGAAACCTGTGATAAGTCTATAAGCACTATAGGAACCTCTGTAAATACTAAAAATTGCATGGACTCTAATAAAATTCCATCTGAAAGCAAGTTACTCATTAATTCAACACTAGAACATGATAAGGAGGAGGAGGAAGAAGATTATTATGTCAATTACAGTTCACCAGATTCTCCAGTACTTCCACCTTGGCAGCAAGTAGCATCTCCAGATCCCAAGCAGTCCAAATTAGAAGACACAGAGTGGAAAAATCAGGATATTATTTTGTCATCTGTGGAAGGAAATGATGTAGTACCTGTGGGAAGTGCACAAAACTCTCCATCCACCCATGAGGGTGTTAGAATGTCCTTTGCTGCATCTCCATTTCCAGTTAATGAAGATCCTGGAAATTCTGAATCCATTTGCCTACATAGTACTCCTATTGTGCAGAGGGAAAATCAAGATAGAGTGCCTGAAGTTCTTGGGTTTACTCCTTTATCCACAGGTAAATTGATTGAATGATTCTAAAGATACAGAAAAATATCTGAGTATGACATTATATTTCTTTTGAGATAATGAGACGAGAACTACATCTCATAGTTTTGGAAAGGAAAAGGCCTTTGCATTATTGTTAAAGTAACTGCTGAGTTATGAAAAAAGTGTAGAAGCAGAACACCCTTTTGCTTTGTGATGGTCTCTAGTATCTGCACTCTGAAGTGCAGGTTAAAAATTAAATCAAAATATATCTTATTTGGGGGATTTTGAAATCTTTTTTGTTACATTGCTTGCATTTTTTGAAACGTAATCCCAATGTAGAGTGTGAATAACATTGCAGTGTTAAGATGGTAATCATGTGAGGCTTGATAACTTATTGGCCTTCTACTACATGTTCCTAAGTGTCCATAGATACCAAATTGAAATAGTTGTGCTTTGGATTGGACAGAGAATAAAGTTATATTTGTTTTAATATAATGTTTGTTTATAATGTTAACCAAATGCCTTTGGTTGTTTCTAAAATGTTGTTTAATGTGGAGGCAATATTAACGAGGCTAAGCAGTTTTGCACTCACGTATGTTTACAGAACCAAAAGCCCAGAAACTGAGCCACAAGAGGGGAAATAATACTGATGGTCTTCGCAGAGTGCTTCTAACCACACAAATGAAGGTAAATTAAGATTTTATGTGCAGATATATTTTTATTATGCCACACAGACACATTTCCATTCTCTTTCTCCTATGTTGGGTTGGGTATTTTTTTTTCTTTTGCTGTCAAGATCTTGAAAATACATTTAAAGCAGTAGGGTGCAATTACTGTAGAATCAGTGTACACTCAAAGCTAGGATGAAGAAATCAGTTTAATTTGCGGGGTGGGGAAGCTGGATATCTTAAATATGTTATATGCTTTAGGGTAGTGAGGTACTAAAGAGACTGTAAAGGAGAATGTTTTGCTCTTTTAGCTATATCCTTGTTAAGTTCTGTTGAGATTTCCCTTCTATATACCTTTTTAGGGCTTTTTTATATACCTTTTATATTTTTATTTTCCCTTTTCTATATATACATATACACATTGACATGTATATTTATGTGTCTTTGTGTATATTAGTTTTCAGACAATGTTCTAAGCATTTTCTGAAAACAGCATAGGCAGTGAATAGCGCTTACATGCTGACAGAGTAGAGAGGGAATGGATTGCATAAAATGATCAGGCCCACATGTTTTCCCTAAACAGTATTTCTGTTCCCCACATTGGAAAGGGAATGGTAAGCAAGGTGCATTATGAAAATGACCCAGTAGTCTTTTCATTTGTTCTCAGTATTCACTCAGTTCGAATGGGTACTTAAGTGTATCCTTAATTCAGTGCCTTAAAGTGGTGACTGAAACGGAGGTTTTTGATGAATTGTTGCTCAAGAGGGAATAGAGATTTGCTGGTTCCGCTGTCCTCAAGCTTCTAAGCAAGCCAATATGTGTGTATTTTTTGTAGAGTTTTCACACTGTCTAATTGCTTTACTATGAGGTTTCATTAAAGTTATTCCTAAAAGGCAGAAAGATACAGCTGTTGTTTCTCTGTTGAAAAATTACATTAGGAGATAATGAAAGCCATTTTTGGTAACTGTAGCATATTATTTACATTTTCATTGATAAATTTATATTGAGTATTACATCTGAATTTAGCAACCTGTAGTTTTTTCAGTATTACACTATGCCTTTCTTCTTTCCCTTCTCTCCACCCAATAAGAATCAGTTTGCTGCCCTTGGTGCTCCAAAGAAAGACACTTCTCAGATTGAAGGACCATCTTTAAATAATACTTACGGTTTTAAAGTCAGTGTGGAAAACCTGCAGGAAGCCAAATCCTTACATGAGGTAACTTACATGTTATTTTATAAAATGATAGTTTATCAGACCAGTTTTGTAATGGCAGAATTTAAAAATCTTTTCCTCCTTGGTCCCTCCCTGACATAATTAGTGCGTGATGGCTGCAGCTTTAAGTCCTCTACTAGTTTAAGCTTGATCTCCAAGTACCTTTATTTAGTAGGATTGACTTAAATTTCACAGCATTTTTGTTGAGAAGGTGGTAAATTTTCCTTTTAAAAAAATACAAATATTGGAAAAATGAGAAGAAAGAACTAGTAAAGTTTGTATAAAACATTACTGGAAAAATTAGCTGACCAAAACTTTCATGGATTGTTTCCTTAAGAAACAAGGCATCTGACATCATTCAGTCAGGCCCGCCTGGTACCTTTACATGCTACCTTCTGAACGTATTGGCCAGTTTCTACTACGTCTAACAAACTGGTATATGCCTCAATGAGCACCTCTACTTATTTCATGTAGATCATGTTGGTCTGGGAAGATAGATCAACATTGGTGCTGGGGAAGGAGATGCAGTGTGAATACAGTACTGCTGTGTTTGGCAGCTAGCTGGCCAGCCAGCATGTATGTGCTCCCAAACAGTCACCACATCCGTGGCTTGGAATTAGCTGTTGACCAATTCACAGATGAGATAGGGAGATAGCAGTTTTATGCACTGACTTGATGACATAGGAGAAGCCACAAGAGCTTGGTAATAAAATTCATTTCAGTGATGGCTGTAGTGATTTAGAATGCAAATCTAGAGGAAATCAGGTTGCCCCCAGGGCACTTTTCTTACTCGGAAGCATTTGTAACATCTTCCTTTTCATCCTTCCAATTTGCCCATTAGTCCACATTATCAACTATATTATGCAAGACAGTAGAGCACCAGTGTAGTGTTGACACAATATTAAATACAGCGTCATTTATTTGTGTCTGTGCAATTGTTTTGGCTTACTGTATTAAAAGATCCTGTCAGATTCTTGCATCATTGTTACTATAGGGACTGTTACTTTAGGGACTGTAGTGATAGGACAAGGGGTAACAGGCTAAAACTTAAACAGGGGAAGTTTTGATTGGATATAAGGAAGAAGTTCTTTACTGTAAGAGTGGTGAGGCACTAGAATGGGTTGCTTAGGGAAGTTGTGAATGCTCTGTCCCTGGCAGTGTTCAAGGCCAGTTTGAACAAAGCCTTGGGTGGCATGGTTCAGTGTGAGCTGTCCCTGCCCATGGCAGGGGGGTTTAAACTAGATGATGTTAAGGTCCTTTCCAACCCTAACTATTCTATGATTCTAGATACAAAACTGTACAATATGTAGGGATTAGCATTTTCTTAATGCCAACCATTCTCCAAAAAGCTGTGGCAACATGATGTGGAAGTTAATTAATGCCAGTGAAGGGAAAGTTAGATATTCTTCATATCTTCCTGTAAGTGACTTAGCCTTCATGCTAGTTTGCGTGTCTTAGATGAGGGAGGGAAAGGAAGATAAAGACCAACAGTGATTCTTATTTCTAGATCAGTCTGGAAACTTAATTCAACTCAATATGCAAAGCTGTTTGAAAACATTATAGGAATTTGCAATTGTTGAACATTTCTGTTTGTATTTTCTGCTTTTAGAAGAAGAAGATAGTGTTGAGAAACAAATAATTGTGTATAAAAATGTATTGTGATTAATCTTTTTTTGTAAGGTAATGCTTTTTGCAAAAAAGTGAGATCCAGAGATGCATGTTTAATAACTTTTAATTTTCTGGTGTGACCTCTTAGTTACAGTATAATGTGACCGTATAAATGTCTGCTAATAATGTCCTCTTAAATTTTTTTAAGAAAGCTCCAGAGCACACTAACTTACTGTATTTATTTTTTGGTAGGTCCAACACCTTACCCTCATCAGTATGGAGTTACATGCTCGAACCAGACGAGATTTGGAACCAGACCCAGAGTTTGATCCAATCTGTGCTTTATTCTATTGCATCTCATCAGACACAACACTGCCAAATACTGATAAAAAAGAAATCACTGGTGCTATAGTGATTGATGCAGACAGGACACTCTCAAGCCAAGGTTCTTATTTCTTTTTTCTTAACACATTTTACAGAAATGCTTATTTCATAGTAATCAAACAGTAGCAAGCAAAATATAATCGAGTATCTATATTACTGTGTAGCTCATCTAATTTTGTCTTGTTGACTGTTGGATGAATGGCCATATTAAACATAGAGTTTTCCTGCTTATATCTTTAAAGAACTATTGCATGGGCTGTAAACCACAAATAACATACACATGTGCAAAATATCTGTTTGCCTACTTGTGGACAAGCTCCTGCAGTGTTCTGAAAGTATAAAGAGGAAAACCTGCCTTTAGTTTCCTACTCAAGTTGCTGGATAGCTGCAAGTAGAAAATGTTAAAAGCGAGACAGTATGTTTTATATTTTACTTAAGGGTTATTTTTGTGGTTTTATCTGATCCTTTTAGGATCTAAACAGGGGCCCTTATTCTATTGTACCTTTTTGGCTTTGTTTAGACCAGTGATACTCAACCTGTGGCTCTAGAGCCGGATGTGGCTCTTCATGGCCCTACAGGCGGCTCTCGCAATGTAGGCGTCTGATCGGCGCTCCACTCTATCAGGCAGCGCGGGGAGCACTGAGCAAATGGACCAGCAGTGTGGGAGTCGCTGAAGTTCCCCCTCCCATAGGGGGAAAGAAAAGGAGCTGCTGGGATCCCCCCACAGGTAAGAGTAGAGATCACCTCCCACCCAGCAGCCGTGGGGCAGAATGGGGAAAAACTCGCCCTTTTGCCCCTTCTACCCCTCCACCCCACTCCTTCCTAACAGCCAGAAGGGGTTGAAGACAGAATGCTGCTGGGAGAGAGGATGCTGATGTGTCATGTCGTGATGTATCAATATGTGATGATGTTGAGGCGGCATCATCACACATTGAAGTGTCATGATGGAAGAAAAATCACACTGATGATACTTGATTTTTATGGTGCTCTACAACTCCATTTAATAAAGAAGTGGCTCTCCAGCTGTTAAAGGTTGAGTACCACTGGTTTAGGCTAGTAAAAGAAAAAACCAACCAAACAAAATATCCAAAACCAAAAGTCCTCTTTTTTTCAGGGTTTCTTTAGCATTGTGAATGTGTATTAAACCACAAAATACTGTCTAAAATCTAAGCGTGGACAAAACCTACCAAAAATAAATTCAGCATTAAGGCTGAATTCCTTCTTTTAAGCACTTTATTTTTCAAAGTATTGTAGATACTGTATCTTGTTAAGCTAAGTTCTTATTATTTTCAGTGAAGTTTTTTGTGGTATTGTATGCTTGTTACTATCTTACTAAGTGAGACTTTCCGCAGTGTAGCCACTATGGCTCCCTAGGTGTGTGCCACCGATAAATTATCCAGAAAAAGCTCTCTGTAAAGAGGTCCAACAATATTTTTAAAAGCCAGAGGTTCTGATCTGGGTTTGTTAGTGAAAGAAAGTGATACGTTTAAATGTTATTGTGCCATTCCTTCCTTTAATTCATGTGTGCTGTCAATATTTTCTTGGTTAGAACTTTTGAGTTCCCTGTGGAGTGACTTGACATTGAGATACACCTTTTTTTTTTCCCTTTTTGTATTATTATGGCTTTGTAAGTTACAGTACTCATTTTAATTTATTTCTGAAAGCACACATTTTTTAGTTACCAAGTTCTTAAGAATATGTCAAAGTAGAATGCCTTTTAAAAACTCCAGATTGTTGCCTTAATCAGAGATATTACTATCTGTTGTATAAAGAAAATGAAAACGCACAGTATGTGTTGCATATTAGTAAAGAAGGGGTTTTTCTATATGGAAGGCAAATGCTGAGTTTCTGCATGCACACAAATTCAGCTATTATTCGCATGTGTATCAACGTAGACACTCTTAACATGCCCTAAGTGGACAGTTGCTCATGTTTTCCATTGCTATTAGTAACTTAACAGTATTTTTTTAAGAAATGCACTAAAAAAAGAACTATACTGTTGCTGTGTAGCATTTTCATTCTTCAAAGCATTTTGCAAGGCAGGGCTCTCAGCTAGCAATTAAAATATGCATTTTGCGTGAAAACTGTGGTCCTGCAATATTTCTAATAGCTGAACTCTTGTACCTGGAAAATGGTGACATTTCTCTTGAATCAAATTTATATCAGAGAATTTGTGCAAGATTACCACTATGGTAGAATTTTATAAAGTGAAAAGAAAAAACTTTTCCACCCAAGAGGAGCAAGACAAGTCCATGAAATTACTTGTGGTAATCATTAGCATTAAAGATAAAAATAGTTCGCATTCCATACTTCTTTTCAGTTGTATGTTTATTCTAAAGCAATATTGTTGGCTGAAGTAATGGATGAATGAACGAATGACTTCTAAATTGTAATGATGGGTTTTTTTACTTTATTTTCTAGGGAGCAGAGACCAAGCCCCCTTGCTCACAAGATCTGGAGTTACAGGACTAGAAGTCAGTTACGCTACTGATGAAAGAACTCTTTTCCAGGAAGTAGTGAATATTGTAAAAAGGTAGCATATCTGTACGTTCTGCTTTTATTTTTCAGGCTTGGTACAGCAGATATAGTTCCTTCAACCCTTGCCAGTCTCTCAAATACTGTTTTTTGTTGATGTTGTTGTTGTTTCCCTCAAAGGCTTATTTCTAGAGTGGACAAGCATGGTGGTCTTTCAAATAAAAATACTTTTTGCTTTTCCTTTTCTCTGACAGCAAGAACATTCAGATCCTCCTAAGCAACTGAGTTTACAGTCTTGCAACTTATAAACCACAACAGTAATCTTCTTTAACATATAACCTTTCCTGTTAATCCCAGAATTCATTACACATCTCTTTGAAACTCTTAAGAGTAGTAGATATTAGCAATGCTGAGAGCTATAGAAAGCCCCTCAGATGGGAAGGATTTTTCTAGGGACTCTAAGGCAAGACAGAAAAAAAGCCTGCATGGTACTGAAACTACTTTTGACAGATTTAAATAACCAGTAATTGAAAAATCAGTTTCTTTCATTAGTTTTGTCTTCTCTGAATGGAAATCACCTGCTCCATCAGACTTGGAAAACTGCTAGTTTCCCCCATCATCACCAAAGCTGGGAAGCCTGTTTGGTAGACCTCTCAGCTGGTGAGTAGGTGGAACCACAGATGTCTCTCCAGGCCCTACTGTCAGAGGTGCAAAGCTGTAAAATTGCTAGGAAAAATAAACAGATTTAAACTCTGAGTCACCCTGCTCTGAGTGGTGATAGAGGCACAAGAAAAAATATGTACTAGGCAGAGTACATTTGCAATTCTTTCTCTCTCCAACCAGAAAACCTCTGATGAGAAAGGCATTGACCAAGCCCATGAAGCCAGAATACAAAAAGAGTTGCTCAATGCAACCAACACAGGGTGAGTCCTGACAGAGCAGCAGATCCCTGTTCAGAAAAGACAAAATTCAGGTAAGGAACATAATTTTATTTTTCTCTTTCTTGGAAATCTAGTGCTCCATCAAACTTAGGAAAATTACTGAGAATGAGAAACTGCCAATAAATGAAGAATTCTCCACCAGTTATGTGGAAATTTAAAAAGTAATAGTACATAAAGAGTATGGAAGAGATAACTCAGCAGTTAGAATATGTATTTATCACTGAAGAACATCTACATCTGTACATATTGAAGGCATTATAGAATGAAAAAAAAACATGCAATTTTTGTAGTACTTCAAGATGGAATGTACCAACCACCAAGTTGCTGTCTGAGAAATCTCTTCCTAAGAGATCTTCTCTTTGAACACTGTGCTAGTGTGGCTGCAAAGATTGAGTTAGTTAACTTGTATTCCTGAAAGATTAAAGATTTGATCTATTATTGGAGAGGCAGACTGCTGTCATCATCTTAGTGTACTTCCTTCCCCCCTCTATGCGATACTACTTAATGAATCAGACTTCTGCTGAACTCTCAACAAACATGTTTTTAAAACTTGGACCACATCTACAGTTTGATGTGCTTTTTCCCCTTTATTTTCTGTAGCCTCAGCAAAAGAGAATAAGAAATTTTGCTGGAGTAAATGTTTTATATTAAGCAAAAAACCAAGCATCTGGATCCAAAGCAGCTTTAACTAAAGGAAAAAATACTGTAAAACTACTCGATTAAAAAGTAGTGGGCTGCAAATTTTTTTTTCTTAATGGGAAATGAACAAGCAAACAGCTTTAATGAAAACTTGCAGCAACAGGAATTATTTTTTAAACAATCTTCCATTGCTGGTCTTAGTGTTATTTTTTCCAGCACAAGCTAGGTACTCCAGTTGTTGTGGTAGGCGCACATAATGGTAGGTCTGATAAGTTAGAGAAAGAAAACAATTAGGCAGTGTTCAAGAAGCATTACCAGTTCGGGCTTATGGAACAAAACTCAAAATCACCCTAATTTATTAGCAGAGAACTGTATCAATATCTTATATACTGATGTGTTATCAGGCCAGAGGATGATAGGTTCTTGTGACCAAATAGCATACGCAGCATGACTGCAACTTGCTTTTGATTCATGTTCTTGGCATCTTTGGCTGTTAGAGGGAAGGATGAAAGAGTGAAATTCCGGATTCCTAGCACAATGAATGACAGAGTATCTATTCAGTCTTGATCATCAATACCAGGAACAGACTTCATCAGCTTTGTTGGTGCTCTGAAAAAAGGGTACTTCAAACTGTGGGAGGAATTCTTACACAGTCCAGTTGAGGAATTCTTGTTCCCATTTCTAGTAATTCTCTTAGTAGTTGGCCTGATTCTTGCTCTTATTTCAAATATGTTAAATTGTGGAACATATTCATTTGTTTCATGTTCCAGCCTTCTTCTGCTCTTAGCTCATCAGTCTGTTCTTCCATCAGAAATCTGCAAGCATTTTGTCTTTGAACAAATGACCCAGAGTATCTGTGCGAACAGTCTTTATAACATGCTGGCTGATTTGAGGGACGCAGATGCAGAAGCAAAGAGTGATGAGGTTTTAATGCTTGCTGGTGTTTTATTCTTGGGCTGCACCACTAGCATTTTGTCACTGTGTTTCCCAAAGCTAACTTTTTATAGCAGAGCTAAGTTTGCTCTGTTACATGTTCACTGAGTATTGCTTTAGAAGGGTCACTGGAATTCATGACCTGAAGCTGAATTCAGTTATACCTTTGCTGTGAAGTCATTCAGCATGTGCTAGATCTGAATGACCACAGTAAGATTAATGTGTTTCCATCTAGACGTCTGTAAAGTAAATACCAGGTTAAATGTTCTTCTGTAAAATTAGTAGATGTTGTCTCTGATTAACTGTGGGCTGCTAGCAAATGAAAATAAGTCATCTTGAGGTCTGTAGAGCAGAAGACCTGGCTGTTTCTCTGGAGTTGTGATCTGTGATTTCGTCTGTGCTGAAAACTAGCACATTTGTCCAAATATTGAGGGGAATAAGCACCTTTATTTCTAGGAAATTATTACTGAGAGGGATTCAGCTATGAAATGAGAGTACTTGTGAGTACCAAAATCTGTGTAGAGGCAGGTAAAAGAAAGCACATCATTGTAAAGAGAATTTGAGAATTCTCTTTAATTCTAAAAGGTATTGAAATCCTGAGCTCTTTGAGGGTTGAGAGGCAGGAAACAGTTTGAAAAGAAGAGCCGTAGATTTACAACAAAGAAAAACATAGTTACAGTGTTCTTGGTACCCTGACAACCATCCTGGAGTTTGAGAGAAAGCTTCACTTACATAGGTCAATTTTCCATTCTTCAGTAAGCTGTCCTCTGGCTCAAAACTGGCATAAAGCAGCTGAGAAACAACCTCCTTCCCATCCTGTGCAGCCGGTGTGGATGATCTACAAGCACAGAGATCCAAGTTGTAGATTCTTTGGAGTTGTCATAGGGGAAATTAGTTTTTTTTCTTGAAATGGAGCCTACACCTATATTGCTGTACTAAGGGATTGTGTCATGCTGCCTGAGCAGCCTTCTTGAATAGACCCTCTCTTTATCATAAGGTGTCAGCTGCAAGGAGTTGGGAGGAAAATTGAAAGAATCTGTCTGCTTGAAAAAGTAAAACAGAACCACCCTTCTGTCTGAACCTAAAGGCAGAAAAAAAGAGTAAATGCATTTGCATAGCTCCATAAACCATTCATTGCAAAACACAGGAAAGCTGGCACATAGACAAGGGGGATGAGGAAGGGAATGCTACAAGAATGTTCGTCTTGGAGATTTAAAAAACCCAGGAAAACTAGAGATGTCCAAGCCTGATGGAGCAGTGGATTCCCATGAAAGAGAAATGAAATGTCTAGGCCTTTCCTACACTTTTAAGGCAGATCGTGCCATTCTTCTGTAAGTGCAAATACTACCAGAGAGCAGAAAAGGGCTGGTCCTGCAGGCATGAGAGAGGCAAAATTTGGAGAATTCACTTGGGAACCTAGAGTCCCCATCTTTGTGACACATAGAGGATGTGGAAACAAGACATGTTTGGAAAAAAGTAGCAGATTCACTGCTACTTGAAACTCACCAGCCACCCACAGCCCTTTATCCCCATGGAAGGAGTTTCTGATAAAAGTACAAATATGGTATAAAATTGTAAGATTTTTCCCAAAGACTGTGGGGATAAAACATGTGTAAATTAGTTGCTGATACTTATCATTTAAATATTTTGTGTAATGTTTTTCTTGTAAAGTATGATGATAATTTTCATTTTTTGTATGCAATACATTATATTTGTTCTTTTCTAAATGGTCTAGCAGTGTTTCCTTTTTAAAATTGAGATGTGTTAATCTAACCTTCTTTTTCCAGGCCACTATTGTCATCTGTGGTGTTTTCTTCTAGAAATCTTTACTTAATGTATCAACTGTATCAACTTTATGGATTTTTATTGTCCAAAGCAAACTGGAAAAATGTTTTTGGAGATTTCAGTTATGTATTTGAGTCACCAAGCGTGCTGCTGCCATGTCCAGTTACTGCTTTTGTCTGTATCGTAGCTCTGGCCTAATTTTATTCCCCCCGCCTTTTTCTCTTAATTTTAGCTGGAAGAAAAATAGCAGTCAGGAAAGCCAGACACATAAATAGAAGGGACGGCAAACTGGGAGCTTTAGTTTTCATTCATGAAATTACCAGACAAGAAAAAGGAAGAGATGGCATAACAGCACATAACGACAGCTAGAAAGGAAAATAATCACATTTCTTCTCTCTGCAGCATGTATGAGTGGAATGCTAATGCTGTCATCTTTAAATCCAGCCAGCATAAATGCTGCTTTTCATCTTTGCAGAGAGACTGGCAACAGCATGCAAAGCAGTATCAGTGCCCATCCTTTTAACAAAAGAGCACTATGTTGGCAGGCGCATCTCTTATTCTTGTCATGTTAGCCCTAGCCAGCAGCTTCCAAATCTCAGCATTGTAACTTACTAGTTTCTTGCAGGTGTAAAAGCTGGTCTCATTACAATTTATCTTATTAGAACAGTTTAAACTGGTGATGGAGACAGCTGTATAGTATACTGTAAAAATTGTGAAAAAGGAGGATGAAAAATGTAAAACTTGTCATCTCTTTAGCTCACAGTCTGTCATCTTTGTGATACCACATGGGAAGGGGAGAAAGTGAAAGACAGACTTCAGTTGAGCTCACATCAGGTAAACTTTAGGTTTACCTGTTCATTTTCCCATTTGGAATAATGTCAGCTTCTGGCTCCAGGCATCTCTTCTCTAATAGCAAAAAGAATACTGCAGGAGGTGTCAACGAATGATACACTGGTCCACTGGTACAGCTGTACATGGGATTGGGATGCAGGAGAGAGCAATTCTGCTGCATTAATTGAGATAGAGTTTATTAGAAAGGAAATAAGAAGCAAGAAACAGCAGTGCCTCATGTTAGGTGCAAGAAATCTGATAAGTCTATTAAACTTATTGCATAAGGTAGACCTTACGCATACAGGAGTTTGTGGTCCCAAGTTTTGCTCAGTAGAAGAGAGTTCTACTTGAATTTGATCTTGCTTTGTTTTTTCCTTCTAAGACAATTCAGAGATACACTCAACCAAAAAGTATTTTGATTGTAAAGTTAAGGAAATACCTAAGCATCCATACTTTCTTAATACTGATTATAGTCCTTTGTGCATGTATGTTGTGAATGTATACAGATAGGCATACAAAATACTGCAGTAAGTCACACATACATTTATCTGAGCCACTCAATTGCTGCAAGGGTGTTTATCATTTTTCATCCTTTCAGGAGGATAACCACTTGAATCCAAGTTTTAAATAAGGGGAATTGAAACTAGGGGACTGTGTTTACTGGGAATTTACAGTAGGGTTTGAATTCACCATTTACTAGCTACTCTACCTTGATTTTCCAGGTAGGCTACTTTGTATGAGAGTTGTCTGACTGAAAGGTAGACATCTATTTTTAATTGTCATGTATGCTATATAGAAAGAATAGAATCTTATTCTGCAGGCAGTGGCTTATAAAATTTTAAGCAATAGTTCACCCAAAGAGGCCATTTTTCTTCAATGACAATAAAGTGACCAATTTAGAAAACTTATGATGCCAAAATTAGTTGAAATGAGGCCATTCCCTTAATGCATGTGTAGTGTCTCATTGGAAAGGAAGAGCAGAGTGAGGCACTATAAAGTGATACTCTGTGACTCGATAATACGCCATTACGGACAATCCCTAATGGCCTGCACAAGCAAGGTTGCAAGGTTGAGTTCAGAACTAGCGTGCTGATTTTTTTTAATCTTTTGAGTGATAAGCTTTCAAATCTTCATGTGAATTTACATAAAAGTGTGTTAAAATATGTAATATTTAATTTAGATACAATTTATTCCTGTAAGAAAATTCATGTAACTGAAAACATCACAAACTAAAGTGGGTTTATGTCTTGTCCTATAAAACGTCTTCCCACTTGAAGGATACTAGAGAAACAATTCTTGAGATAGTATGCAAATTGTTTACTGAGGTCATTTTATGCATTAGCTTAAAAAGAGAATACTAAGGTTAACTCAAGAATTGATGAAATGTATTCATACAGATGGAGGGATTTGCAGTAGTAATGTAATAGCCCACTAAAATTTGGTTAAGTAGGAAGTGAGGAAGTTTATGTACTACTTGAACAAGGAAAAACCCAAAGCAGTTGTCCTTAATCGCAGGTGGTAGCTACTTGATACAGTTACAGCAACTTACTGCTTCAAACCGTACACTTGTTTCTGTTCAGAACAGGCTTAAACAGAGCAAGCAAATTCCTGGCATAATGAATACTGGCTTATGTGCCACATAAGCAGCTCTTCCAAGTTTTCTCATTCACGTTTGCATTTATCATGGAACCCATCTGTATAATGTCTTGCCCTGTGTAAAATCTACAAGTATTTTCCATTTTGAATTACATTAAATTGAGTCACATTTTCAAATCTGAACATAAATGACTACTTCCTTCATTTTAAATAATAAGTAGTGTTTTGCAGTATGCTCGGACCATGAGAGTTTAGCTGCAAGAATTAGTGTGAAAATATGTTAATTTTTCTAAAATTTATTCTTCGACTGTTCTGCCTACAAAAGGCATTGTCTAATGCCTTTTTATTTCAAAGCTTAGATGAAGCTGTTCATAATTTTGGAGCCTCAGTTGGCAATCACTGAATGTTGTGTGGAGCAGCAAGTGGTCGTAACTCTTTTTGATGCTGATTCTGGTGCTGGAAGGAACTGCAGGCTAGCTTCATTTTGTTTGTCCATAAATTGTTCCAAGTAGCTTTGGGTTTGTACCACTGGTAGAATAGGATTCCAAAATGAGTTTACTACTTCCATTCCTGACGATCATTTCCTGTCTCCAAAACCAAAGAATTGTTCATTTGACATTAATAGCAGATGGCAAAATACCCACCAAATGCAAAGTGATAGTTCTTTTACTTTCTCTAGAATTCTAGATAATCAAAAGCTTACTTTAGAATCTTCTGCTTTAGCCAAAAATTGTATCAAAACCATTCCTTAAAAGGTACAAGTAGGTGGTAAAAGATTTTTTTGAAACTTCTGCTGATTGGTGCAAAAGCCCGAATGGTAATAAAGAGGACAGCCTTGCTGGTTAAGGAGATTCAAATACTTTTCTGTTTATTTCTGATTAAAACTTAGTGTCTGTGGCAGAAGTATGGAGAAGCTCTTTTCTGGAGCTATTCTCAGAGTGGTTAGTTACTTCCAAGTGAGTTGTCATCTGCATTTGGACACACATGCAAGGAAAACACTGTCATGATGAAGTCTGAAGCTTCATTTGTAATGTCTCTGATACAACTCTGCCTTAGGATTCAGGAAAAGTTATTCTCCTATATCCAACAGTCAGGAAGTGTTGGCACCTTTGGTGCCTTTAATGTTGCAAAAAGTACAGAGATCCTGTTCATAAGCCAAGGCTCCTGCCTACTTCTCCCATAAACTAAGGTCTACAAGCCTGCATCCTCTTGTGGATCTGGGCATAAACTGGTACGGGGCCCTCAGCCTGTTATCCTGTCTTCTGCCTCTTGGCAGCTGCCCTTTTGTCATTCTGTTGTATTGAATGTTGCCTGCCTGCTGGAACTCAAAATCCCTTGACTAAGCTGCACTGAAAGACGCATCTATTATTCCCAGTGAAGCTTCCTTTCTTTTTTACTATAAAAATAACAGGTATCTGATGCTACTTTGTCCAGTCTCTCTGCCCAGCCCAAGAGAACCATTCTTGGCCTCTTCAGCAAGTGACCAGATCATGACTTCTGGTGTTAATAGTGCCTGCTCAAAAGGCAGGCGATACAGGTTCTTCTGAACCAAGTCCCACCCATGCTTTGACTTTGAGGCTACCTTCACTGTCCTGTCTAGTCAGCTCTTCTCAGTGGAAGATGGGCAGTGACTGTCAGAAGACAATTGCAACTTTTCTTTCTGCAGTACCTAAGCCAGTCAGATTTTCCACCTGGCATGAGATGCAGCATAAAATGAGTTTTTCTTGTGTATCTTGTAGAAAGAAGGTTAAGTTAAAGGAAGAGGCATTTAAATAGAAATGGTAGATACAATTGCTTTTCTCTACGTTTCAGTTTTGACAGCTCTCACTTAACTGCGACTTGTAGCTTTCCCAATAGTCACCATTTAGGACCAGAAGCCTCCTCTGATTACTGTATGCTACACTGCAGTATGTGTGATACATTGCTACTAGGCTACTTGAATGTTTTGCAAATAACTAATTCTACTCTATTTCATAAAGGAAAATAGTACAACAAAGTTTGAAGACTGGACTGTATTTCATTGCATCTGTCTTATGCTGGTAGCTATGTTTCAGTTTATGCTTGATACAGATTGATTCCATCCATAAAACCTGATTAGACCTAATTTTGCTCTTTAGAAATAGAAGCTAAATAAGAAAAGTAATTGGATTTTTTTTTAACATACTTCTCTTAAAATATTCCTTCTAAAAGTTTTTTCAGTTGAATGTTATTGGAAATCCTAAAAGATTGTCTGTTTTAAATATTATCTCTTAGTCTAGATGCTGCTTTCATAGAAACCCATTGTGACTGCTTCTTTTCTTAAACTTGACATAATTAGAATGAAATCCTTTTTATACACTGTTCATGGAAGGTATTTTCTTAAATAATATGAAACTCATTTTCCTTTCCTCCCCCCTCTCTAGATATGACCCAGACATTTTGTTAGGCTATGAAGTCCAGATGCATTCCTGGGGTTATCTCTTTCAGAGGGCTGCTGCATTAAATGTTGATTTATGCCAGCTGATTTCTCGTGTGCCAGGTAAGTTACTGTATAGGGATTCAGTTCAGTTCTGTAGGAGCAAGTTGCAGTCTATGAATAAATTAAAAAAAATAGATGCTGAGTATTTCTTCAGATGGACTGGTTTGGTTTTTATTTTAATACCAGTGAGATTCTGGTTTTCAGTGTGTTCTGAATTTTTAAATTCCTTGTGTATTCCACTTCAGGGTATGTCATGTATCCATGAACCTAAACTCATTTTCAGTAGTTGCATATGTTAAGTTTTCAGTTCTTGGAGGTATTTCTGCTACCAAACCTTCTCTTGCTTCTTCTTGATTTCAGTTACATACGTCATTCAGGGTACCTACCGTAAGTATTATTTGACATCTCTGTAGCTGGGATATGAGGACATAAAGATGCTCCTGAGCAGCACTCATCCTGGTTAGCCTGTAATAAAATTCTTACTTTCAACAGCCAGTCTTGTACTGTGGACAAATTTTACTGGCCCAAGTACCAGTGCTTTTCTCCAACATTCAGAAAAAGACCTATTTGGGCTCTTCTTGAAAACCTGGCGAAAGCCTAGTGTGTACACTGAATCATTCAATAGAAGCTATCATTCTCCAATCCTAACCATTCTGTTTCTGAAGAATGCAGTTAGTGAGCAGCTAAATCAATATGTTGCACCTGAAAAGAGTCAGGATGACCTTTATAAAATTAAAAACTTTCAAAAATTTGTTGTAGCTCTTTGCAGTCATCAGGAAGATGTGGATGAGAGAGATTTTAAATTGATTTTAAAAATCAAAGCAATTGGAAAAGCCACTTCTGTCAGGGCTCTTGCCAAAGATCTGTGCAGAAACTAAATAGCCATGAAATAAGAAGTGTTTCCCTGTGATTTTCCTATTAAAAACTTGATCCCTGCTACTCTGTAATGATTGAAAAAGCAGATTAAATGTTAGGAATTATGGAGCAAGGAAAGTATAAAACAGTGAATGTAAATGTAAAAATCTGTAGTGTGCTTGCACCTTAAATACTGTTGATCTAGCCTCTTCATAACCTTTCCCCCATGAAAATGGGCATAGGAGAACTGGCAAAGAAGATACGGGTAATCCAGATGTGTCTAGTAATTTAGTAAGTAAGGATTCCAGAAGAGATGTAACTGGATGAAGAAGGTAAAGGCGTATGAAATCCTGAGTGATAAAAGGAGAAATATGGGTCGGTTGTTCATGCTCTTTTTCAATGCAAGAACCAGAGACCATCGACTGAAGCTAGCAGTGACAGCTACAGTATAGGAGTTGATTTTTCCTTGGCACAAGATAGTGTGAATGCTTAAAATGTGTGTTACTTTAAGAAGAAGTTCTTCCAAGAAAAATCCATTGGGAACTACTATACATGTGAAAATAATGCCTGGAAGCTGCAATTGTTAGAAATAGCAATAGCTGCTTCTGCTCTTCTTGAAGCATCTGCTTTTAGGTACTTGATAGAACATGATATTGAGCTAATTCCATCTTTGGGCCTTCCCAGCATACCAATAGCATCTTTTACTTTGGCATCCTGTGTGCCTGGCCAGGAGAAGATAATGTTTTAGAAGAGCTGTGTTTACACACTCCTTCCTTGAAGTTCAAATATTTATGCAGTCTTCTGATGTCTTCAAAATCTTTTGATGTTTTTGATGCCTGTGACCTGTTTAGAAAAGGTCTGTGTTAGAGAGACCTCCCAGGGACAAGAAAACATGAGAATAAATCTGCGTCTTGAGTTTAAAGTTGTTGGCAACTGGGTGTTGGTGAATTTTTAAATATTTAATATATGAAAATGGGAACACATAGCTATCAAAGGCCACAAGTTTCCTTCTTCAACACAAAGGTCTCAAATTTGTTCTTCAAGAATAATAACTGATTGCATGAACCTTGTTATTAAATTCCCCATGATGGCTCAAATTGAGATGGTATGCTGGTTGCAGCAATAATGCCTCTGGGTAGTCTTCAGAGGTGTTGAAGGATGCTCAGAAAAACTTTGGATCCCTTACACTTCAAGGTTTGCAGTATCTTTGGTAAGAATAGCAAGTGTTGCAGTCAAAGGTTTCTTAAACCTCCGAAGATCACAGATACTGCTTTACTGTAAAAGTATGGCTGAACAGTCTCTTCAGTTTAGGACAGGTAACTAATGTGCCTCTGCTTTTGTTCTCAAAGGCTGAGTCACAGCTCTTGTCTTGCAGAACAGCTGTGTCTGCACTGTAGTTGATGCAGAATCAACTGTTACATCAGCAAAGCTCTCTGTGGTACCCATCTTCATGACACAAGCTGTTGTTCAAGTTACTGGAATTGAGGTACACATAGAGAGTTCCTCAGAGAAGGAAGGTTACTTCTGTGGGAACTGTATGGTTTTTATTGGTGATGTCCCTGTGTATTTCACAGTTGGGCTTTCTTCCCTACACTCTGAAATCCCACAAAACATGGGTTCAGTTCTTGTGAAAGAAACCAGGGTTGTAGCCCTTAACTTCTTTGGACATAAATTTAAATTGGGCATGCAGAACATAAGTGTGATGTCCACAACACCGATATTCATAGTCCAGATATTCGTTTACTGGGTGGTAGATGCATACCCAGAAGTGGAATACACTTAAAATGCTTCTAAGAACTAGTGTTATTGTAAGGTAAGTAATTATTCTTTTTTTGGCTGAACCGCAGGAAAAAGATAAGGAACTGTTCACACTGATGAGGTCCTGCCAGAAATGTGATGCCAGGAGTGTAGGCTTGCATGCATGACCATAAATGTACAAGTGTTTTGTGTTCTCTGTTGCTTTGTGGCCTCTTTGTCCATGTTTTTGAGCCCATCTGTGTTCCTCTTGCTTTTCCAACCCCTGTGCTTTATACTTCCTTTCCTTCACACGCTGTATTTTCAGAACAGGAAGTGCTCCTTCAAGTAGTATGCTCCTCTTTGCTCCTATTGAAATAAAGATAGAAGGTACTTTTCCTTCCCTTTCCCATGATTTCAACTTAATAAAAAGAAAGCTAGACTTCTCTCTGGTTCTGCTTTATTGGCTGGCTGCTGCTGCCTCTGCCATTTACGTTCATAAGTCATTAGGACACGCCGCATGAGAAGTATGTGCTGTGCCTGTATGCAGTGGCATTTTTTGTACGTGGCCTCCTGTTCCCTCCTTTGCATCACGGCTCAAAAGTTAGGGAGTGGGTAACAAGATGAAAGGAGATTTTTTTCTGTTTCGTCTCATGCATTTGAAAGATAGGGAGAATGTCCAGTTCTTAACAGCTGTTTCCAAAGAGGCTCCTGCTGTTCTGGTGATAATTCCCCACACCAGCTGCAGCGCACTACAGGCTTTTGTAATTTTCCAGTGCTCATCGCATGCAGAGTCTCTTGCTCATCAGGCAGAAGGTCTCTCTTGTGACCGTATTATACTTTGTTACCTGTCTTTGCCAGCAAGACATAAGCGAACTTAAGAAACATAGGGAATCTCCTGAACAAGTCAAGAGAAACTGATAGTTTCTGTTTCCAATTAAAAAGAATTTGAGGAGGGAAAAAAAACAACCTAAGTTCTTCACTTTCACAGGACATCTAGCATGTGGAAATGAAGAAAAGCAGAAACAAAAAATGTTGCTGCTTGTGGGGCTTTTTGTCCATCCAAACATGAAAAGAGATTGTTACTTTTTCTTCTTGAAAATCTGAAACAATAAGGAGGCTAAAAAGATGGTATGCATTTTGATAAAGTGTATGAAGGTTGCTAAATTTTGTCAAGGCTCTGTGGTTTATTGATAGGGTCGGTAAATGACAAATAGGTTTCCTTAACTATATTTGAAATATCAACATATGAAATTAGTCTGTATTATACTGTTTGGCAGCAGTTCTGCAGAATTTCAGGCAATTTTTACTTCTGTCAAGGTTAAATGTGCTTCATGGCTGTCTGAGGAGCTAATCACTCAGTTCTGATCATTATTGGAAGGCATTGTATATCCAAACTTCTATACACTCTGTCCAAGATGTTCTGCTTCTTATTAGTAGGGTACTATACAGAGATATCTGATACATGAGTAGTAGCCACGCACAAAACCAACAGCTGAAAAATGGGTATGGCTTTAGAATTGTGGGAAAACTGCCTCAAAGTGCTTTCTCTTTCATTGAACAAGTAAGAAGGAACAAGACTGGAAGATCAGATAATACAGTGTTTTCATATTGAATTTTAACCTGTGTTGTACCTTTTAAAAAACGTCTATGTAATCTCAGGAAAGAGTACCAAAACTGTAGCCTTAGGTTGACTGAAAAAAGAAGACAGTTTCAAGAAACATATACCGAAAATACTGTGTTCTCTTGTGTTGTAGTATTTCAAAGCATGAGAAAACCCAAGGATGGCACAACAGGGTATCTTTCCTGTAATGTTGTCACTGCTGTCTTAGAGAAAGATTCAGAGTGCTACTTGTGCCTACGCATTTGTTGCTACTTCTTCTCTCACCATTTGTGCTATCCAGCACTCATGTTTACCAGCTCCCACTGCAGTGGGTTTGCTTTTACTGTATGAAAGGTGCTGTTTTCTCTCCTGTGTAAGATTACAAGTAAAGCTTTAGTTATAAACTCTATAGGGCAGAAATCACTTCTTTTTAAAAAAAAAAATGTTGTACACTAGCATACATTCACCTGGCTCTCAAGTAACATTCAGCATTGCTTAACCAATATTCACTATGGAGAATATATTGCCATGGGCACTATTTCAATGAAACTGAAGTAAGAGTTATCTTCAGAGGGATGTGCAAGAGCAGAAAAACTGGAGAAGTTTTATTTAGAAGTCA
Source organism: Psittacus erithacus (assembly GCA_009867235.2). Taxonomy (NCBI): domain Eukaryota; kingdom Metazoa; phylum Chordata; class Aves; order Psittaciformes; family Psittacidae; genus Psittacus; species Psittacus erithacus. Next base: position 74,054 of record WYDI02029621.1, on the reverse strand, counting down.
TGTAGAAGACTGGTAAATAAATAATCTTGTGCAATCAGTAACAGTCTTTAATAATTTGTATTTTTCTAGAGAGCTCAAATAGGAAGAGGGCAGCTTGATCTGGTCTTGACCTCCTATAACTTGTCTAAATATATTTGCTTTTACTGTCTTTAGATGACAAGAAGGAGAACAGGTTTGCAGCTGAGCTGGATGAATATGGATCAGATACAATGAGTGAAATAAATATTGTTGGGCGAATTACCTTAAATATTTGGAGAGTGATGAGAAATGAGGTAACGCTTTTAAAAGGTTAATGTAATTGACTTACAGGGAGTTAATTCTTGCAGATGTTGAAAATTTCATGTAACTAAGGTAACTTTTGTTCTTTATTTGTATACCTTTTCAAATGGGGGAGTCTGCCACTTTGTGAAAGTGGATTTTTGCATTTTGCTAAAATGTAAAATACCAAAGCCCTTATCTTTTAGTAGTGTTTCTTAATGATACTTCTTTTCACTTTTGAGAATAACTTACCTGCTTTAGCAATTTGTCTAGTATGAGACTTTTAGTAAATTAAATACTTGAACTTATTTTAAGCTGTCAGACTTATTCATTGTTTTGCTGTTTATGACTTTACATTTAATACTTAAATGGTTCAGTCTTTACAAATCTTGTTCTGACCAAATTCACATTTGGTCTTTGTGATCTTCTTAATTCCACATATACTTTCCGATTTATGAGAGATATTCTTTCCTGACTTGTAAAAAGTTAGGGACTAAAAAGTATAAATGTTCACCTTTTTAACAAAGAATTCTAATAAAAAGTTGATAAATGCAGTTGTTACAGTTCTTAAGAAGTAGAGATTTTTTTGACTGTGAAAGACATCATGCATGTTAACAGGTCCTCTGTGTTCTTCTAGGTGAATCTAATGAATTACACTTTTGAAAATGTGGGCTTTCATGTTCTTCATCAGCGTTTTCCTTTATTTACTTTCCGAGTTCTGTCTGATTGGTTTGATAATAAGGCAGATGTCTACAGGTAATGACCTATTAATCCATTTTGTTTGTTATTTTTAAGGCCAGATTCTTAACATTGGAGAGGTACAATCTAAAGTCAGTGCAGGAAGAAATAATCAATTTAGCTCAGGTGCTAGAATGGTCTATATGCAGCAACATGAGCTTATTTGCTCTGCTGTTCTGCTGTGTAGTTACACCCTCAGTATTTCATCGCTGTATTTTTCCGTTTAAAGTACACAAAACCAAAACATTTTCAATTGTAGTTTCAATGTATCTGAATAGAGGTACTATTTTGAAATTCTGTAAGGTCTTTATTTTGTATATACTGTTAATCAGAAGGACTTTCTATGACATGTATCTCACTGGGCTTCACTCTTCTTGGAGTCGTCATTTGGTATTGTGTGATATGAACAATTCATAAAACTTGAGTACTGATCTGAACGTCATTTGTGACATACATTTAATTTCTGTAAAAGTTAAGTCCTTTTTAACTAGGTGGAAACTTGGTTTAGCGCTGAAATTATAAATGTATGTTCAACTAAGATGGGTATTCTTAATACAGAAGGATGTTTCCACAACAGTCCTCTCAGTTAAAAAAAGCCATGTAAACAGATGGAGAGAAATGCAAATTTATTTTTTTTATCTATTTCAGGAATGCTTTAGGGTACTAAGGAAAACAGGGTATAGTATGTCATTGAGATATGCCGTAGCAGTAGTTTGCTGTAACTCATTCTGTGTCTATCTTTAGATAAGTGTAAGTGTATGCTTATGTGCGCCACATTTTTGGAAGAGCCATATGAAAATGTCCCAGGGGAAATTCTGTTTGCTGATTTGTAGCAAGTTATCATAAAAACATGTTTTTCTTATTAGAAAGAGCGGCGCTTTCCTGATGGTTTATAACGAGGCATTCATTTTCACAGGTGGAAAATGGTCGATCATTATGTTAGCCGGGTCCGTGGGAATCTCCAGTTGTTAAATAAACTGGATTTGATTGACAGAACAAGTGAAATGGCGAGACTTTTTGGCATTCAGTTCTTGCACGTCTTAACAAGAGGCTCCCAGGTATGATTTAGTTTTCCATATACTTCACAAATGCAAAATAGTCTTCACAAAATGTTTTCATTTCTTTGGCATCTTTTCAGTCAGTATACGTATATTCATAAGGTCACAGAAGGCTGTTTTGCATAATGTGAAATTGAGACATAAAGAAAGGCAATTCAAAACCAGTAATAATGGATTGAATAGTTTTGTCTCAGAGATTAAAAATAAAATAGAATGCCCAAAATGTAATCATGCCAGTGGGTCTTTTCTGCTGACTTCGGGAGTGCTACGTTTTCCGTTTGACTTGGTATTTTTCACACTTGGATGAGTCTGCAAATGAATGCTATTTAAAACATTAAGAAATATAACTGAGCATGTTTTAGAAAGATGAGATTATTTTCTTCCAGGGCAGACAAAACTGCATTGAATATGTTCTAAGTGACATTTCCTGTGAAGCAGACCTCTGGGTGAGATTTGATGGTAAGACAAGAAGGGCTCTGGCTTTGTTAAGTAACGTGTCATACAAGATGTGTGTGGTCCTGTTATTTTGATACTAGCATCAGAGGGAAAGGGAGCAGGACAGAGTCAGATTCATACAACTCTTTCTCTGAGACCTGCAGCAGTCTCAAGTAACACCAAAAGCATTCCTTGCCCAGGTTCTGAGTGACTAGACTAACTAGACTGGTTTTCATGGCTTCACATGAGCCCTGCAAGAGACATGAGTACTTTCACTCAGGTGTGTCTGTTCCTCTGTTGTTGTCTTCTTTCATATCATAATTCTTCTGTCCTACCATTTGCTTTCTATTTTAACATACAGGTAGCTGAGTTGACCAGAACTGATGATTTTGTCAACTTCTGTGGACAAAAAGAAAACCTAAAGATAAATGTCCTAACAGGACCAGCATTATCTTAAGCCAGGCAGAAATGGGAGTATCTGAAGCTGCAGATCCTCAACAGTTCAACGCAAATTAAAGAATTTTTCCACCTTTTTTCCTTTGACTGCAGCTAGCTCTGTCATCCCTTGACCCAGTGCAGGTTCTTGTCGGTCTTGCTGACACTGGCCCTATATTCAGCAGCAGAACCATGGTGGCGTTCACTAGGTACTTGCCAGTTTAGCTCCGTGATCTGGCTTCCCTTGTTACCAGAGCAGTACTGCTGTTGGAGCAAGAGAAGAGAAATGCACAGTTAGGGCCAGTGATGGCAGGACTGGCTTGCTGCCAGCGTAGATATGCTTAAACTGTCATCATTGCAGCCCACAAATACTGTTCTGCCTGTCATTTTCTCAAATGGCTGTGAGTGGGAGTGAGCAACAGAAACATGCTGCATTTTCTGTCCTGACTGTTCTTTTTTCTTTCCTTCTCTGCACGTATGTTTTGTTTCCATTGAAACCTTATAAATCACAGTGATGACAGTGGCAACAATTCCCTGTCACATCAAATAATTGGGTTTTTTTCACTCAGAAGAATCATCATTACATTTTATGAAAATACTCCTTTTCTCCTTGGCTAAAAAGATGTTACAATGGAATAGTACTAAGAACAGATTTCAGATATTTTAAGTTATTTTCCATATTTTTGTGTATCATCTCATCAAGTTTTATAAGACCTCTTTAAAAGGTGGGGTTTTTTTAATTTTATTTTATTATCTTGAATATTCCATGGTAGACTAAACAAGTCAATGGAGATGGGCATAGGCATACAGATTATTAGTCAGATGACTGAAGAACTTGCTGAAAACTGAGGGGAAAAAAACCCAAAACCACCCAAACTAGCTCTTGCCAGATCCGGTCCCTGACCACCTCATCACATATCTGAGTTGATCCCTGGACACAAATCAATGTGCAGTTAGTGCAAGGCAGCAGCAGCGTATACTGCTGCAAAACTACGCTTTCAAACCCCAACCAGTTTGTAAGGTGTCAGAATCTTGTTAAAGCTGTTGGTTCTGTAAGTTCATTTAAAACATCAAAGTTAAAGAAATTATACCTAACCTATTCAGTACAATGGTTGAATATGTACTGCATCAGGCAGAGGGCTTTTGAATAGGAACTTAATTGTTTATAAAGCACAGGATTTTAGGATTATATAGGATTATTCTTTGATATTTTGGGATTTTTTTCAGTCCTTTGCAACCCTTGTATGTAATTTTCAGGTATTTTGGTTTTTATTGTCAAGTGAGCAGAATGAATACCTGGTTATTAATGCTTTTAAAGCTTTACTAACACACTGAATGATACATAAGTAGGGCTGTGTTTTTCTCATGTTGCTACCTCCATATGTGACATTTTGTGATGTCTTGAACAAGGTGAAAGTTCAGAAACTCTTTGTTGCTTTACGCTTCTTGTACTACGTGTGGCATCATCAGAGAGAAAGCACAATACCCAGTGCAAAGCAGCACACTTTTGAAATAGGCTGAGATTCTTCCATTGGTTCTGGTGCTGACAAGTACATTCTAGTTACTTCTCAAGGTCAAAAGGTTGGAGGCGCAATTATCAACTTACACAGCTCACATGTCATTTCTCTGTTCTCCCAAATGTTGGAATGAAATTGCTGAGCAGATTCCTATGGAAAATGGTTGTCAACTGTATATTTGTTTTGTTCAGTGTTGTGTGGATCTAAAAAACTGCAGTTTAGCAAATGCTCATTCACTGGCTGTAGCATGGCCCTCAGTATATTGTTGCAGCATGTTGAATGTTTATTTTTTCCATAGATAAAAATCAGAAGTACTTGATTGTTAATGATTAGGGCCAAATGATAAAAGAACACATGGAAAAGTTCTACTATATGTGATAGAAAATAGCCGTACTCTTGCTTTTAATGTATGTTTTGGAAAGCTAGCTGTGCTTTAAATTTGGGAAATGTAAGTGCATATTTACAGTTTTAATACACCCATGTTTATTCTGCATATTTAAAATTTTAATGATTATATCCATACTCTTTTGCAGTATCGTGTGGAGTCTATGATGCTACGTGTTGCAAAGCCAATGAATTATATTCCTGTGACACCCAGTGTCCAGCAGCGAGCTCAAATGAAAGCCCTGCAATGCGTTCCCTTAATAATGGAGCCAGAATCCCGCTTCTACAGCAATGCTGTTCTTGTATTAGATTTTCAGTCGTTATATCCTTCCATTGTGATAGCATACAACTACTGCTTTTCAACCTGCCTGGGACACGTTGAAAACTTAGGAAAGTAAGTTGTTACTCTTTTCTCACAAACTTTGGTTTCATAGAGACTTTGTCACCATTTCTAAGGTACTGAGAACCCTTGGTTGTCACTGGAAACAGTGGGCATGTATCAACAGCACCGTTTTCTGTTACACAATAGAGATGATAAAGATCCTCTGTGTAGATGTGTGCCTTTGTGTGTACGCACTCAGACATACACATATACACATCAATATGTATTTTTAATTAAATACAGAATTAGACTCTGTTCTGTTAAAAAAAAATGTATCTCTGTATGCGTGTATACCTGCTCCTTTACTGTGGTGATACTGTTTCTTAATATTGGTTCAGAGTAAGTTAAAGTGTTAGGTAAACCCACTACCTGTTTTCAAAACTGGGCTGCTACTAATCCACTGTATGTTAATAAATTGTTGTTCTCTTCTCACAGTTGCAGTTCACTCTGGTCTTAACTATTCAAAATGAAAAGATACAATGAGTTATTCTGTGTAGCATCTATTATTGACCTTAACAGTAATTATGTTCATTGGAAAAAAATCTCATTGCTCATTATAATTACCTCTCTTCCAAATAACAACATTTGGAAGCATGGGAAGCTGCATGCGATGACTGCGAGGTGTCACCATGAGGTTTTCAAGTTTCTGATTTGGAAATTCTGAATTTGTAAGAAGAAAATATATGGAATGTGTCGCTTGGTAAACATGCAGGGTTTCCACAGGGGATTATGGTATGAGTGCATGCGTCCACTAGTACAGCATTTGGGAATTATGCATTAATGCAGAACAGAATTGGTAAATTACATGTGTGGAATTGAGCCATTTATTATTACTTCATTCCTAGAGCCTTTTGCATGTAGCTAAGAAATTTTAAATGATAGTATTTTGTTTATACCTGATATTATAATTGTGATTCTGTCCTCGCTCGCATTATCAGCATTTTAGTGTGAGTTGATGCATTTGCTTGATCAGGCTTTAAATGAATGAATTGTATTCATATTTAATTTTTCTCTTTATTAGATATGATGCATTCAAATTTGGCTGTACATCTCTCAGAGTACCTCCTGACTTACTTTACCAGATCAGGCATGATATCACAGTGTCACCCAGTGGAGTAGCTTTTGTCAAGGTAATTAAATTACTGCACCATGACAGATATTTTCACTTCCTGTTGGCTGACTAGCTGAAGATCAATATGATACTGTAGTTTATATTTTGCGGCATTAAGAGCAGACAGAAGGGGGGAGATTCTGCCTCCCATTTCCCAGTGTTTTCTGATATTTGTCAGAGTGCTGAGTTTCTGGCAGTACAGGAAATAAAACGTCATCTTTGTGCTTTCATTTATACTGAAGGCTTATTTCATCTACAATTAAACTGTACTTTACTTGTGCAGTTTGGGGATCAAACAGTAATTATGTGTGTGTAGCACTTCATTCTTCTCCTGCTGTATAGCAGAATACTTTCCTAGGAAAAGACTCATGGCTCGGGAGATGAAACTCCCTTGACTGGCTTCTGTTGTTCACATTTTATGTTATATGTATTGCTGGCTGATTTGTAATGAATTAAAAAATATGACCTGGAGCTCTTATAAGTAAGTAGCCAGTCACCAGCATACATGTATGTAATGTAAACCAGAAACTTTCAGTAAAGAATATTTGCAGAATTTTTAAAATACAGTATTCCTTTAGTATTTAACATCTTGAGAATCAACAGTTTGATACTGAAGTCCCATTTTAGTTAATAAGGTTATCTAAACATTGCATTAGCAGGGCTGATGAAAAGAAAGAACAAAAAGCTGTTCACCCTGCCTTTAAGAGCTTTGCCTGTGCTCTAGGTTGCTTGTATTATGTGTGGGAAGAGCCAAACCGTTGGTGCCTGGGGCATCTTCCTAATTCATTTGTCTTCTTAACAGCGATTGCCTAACAGTTCAGAGTTTTACTTTTACTCCTAACTGTTTGGGTTTGGCTTTTTAACATAATTTTTCCTTTGTTCCCTTTATGGCAGCCTTCAGTAAGAAAGGGTGTGCTGCCAAGAATGCTAGAAGAAATCTTGAAGACTAGGATAATGGTGAAACAGTCAATGAAGACTTATAAGCATGACAAGGCTATAACTCGAATGCTTGAAGCTCGTCAGCTGGGCCTTAAACTTATAGCTAATGTTACATTTGGTTATACTGCTGCTAATTTTTCTGGAAGAATGCCATGCACCGAGGTAAGGGTTACAGATACAAATGCAGAAAAACTGTGGGAAAGACGCTGTTCATAAAGTACAGTCAGACATCACAGTATTATGATTTGAAATATATTTAAACTAAATACCTTCTTAAAAGCTGGTTTTATTTGTAGCACTGAAAATCAGCCACTTGGGATTTATTTGTGATCCTTAAAAAAAAAACCTCTAAAAAACGACCAATTTTTCTTCTTCCCATACAAGAACATTTGCAGTTGGCATTTCTGTAGAACTCTTTCCAGAGGTAGATGGGATTACTGTTCTAATAGTGGAAATAAAATAAAACATTGTAGCTTTTTCATAGTTTCTATAAAAGGAGGGATCAGCAGAATCCAAAAACTAGAGAAAATGATCTGAAGAGGTCTTGTCTTGCTTACACTGCCAATAAGCCTAAAGAAGTTTAAACCAAGTATTCCTTTCTTTTAATTCTTTATAATTTTTGATCACTGTTGCTGTAATTCTTGCTATTTTGGGGTAACATAAGCAACCTTTTTATTATATGCATATAAACCATGAAATAAAACAGATTGTCTCAATATAGTATATTTCATAAGCAGGTCAAGCAAGTTTAGACTGTGTTTGCCAAGAGCTAGTATTTGGTTTAGTAGTAAAGATTTCCAATTGATCTTTAACTTTGCAGGTTGGGGATAGCATTGTCCACAAAGCCAGAGAAACATTGGAGCGTGCTATAAAACTGGTGAACGATACCAAAAAATGGGGTGCTCATGTTGTGTATGGTGACACTGACAGGTAATCAATGGTCTGTTGCTTGCAGTGCTTTAAAATCATAGTAGTTCTTCATAGATATATTTTTCTTTTGTCTCAAATAGGGGAATTTATGATACTGAAAAGAGTGTGTGGACTCTTTTTTGGATGTTACTTACTGCCTTGCTTGGACATACAAACTAAAATACGTTTATTTGCCTGGAGTTTCTTTTAGTACTTCTAGAAAGAACTTTGAGGGTTTCCTTTCTTTTGAAAATCATGAGGAACAGAAAAAGGGGTGGAAATCTTTATTTTTTCAGCTGTGAATTAATGTGTCTTATTTATCAAATGAGTATTTTTGTGCTTGTTGCTGCTGCCATTTTTATTTTGGAAAACAGTATTCATGATATAGTAGGCATTGCGTGTTGATACTTAGAGGAAGGCACTATTTTAAGCTTCAAAAGTGGATACAATTCAGAAGCAGCCACCAGAGCATGCAAAGATATGATTAGGCTGCCTGAAATACATCATATGAATAGCTCTCCTTTCCCAGTCACTCTTTCATCTGAATAATCGCCATGCTCTGGGTGTATCCATCTCTGGGGCTAGGCTTGGATAATTTTTCAGCCATAGGAAACAAAGCTTGTCTGGCTGTCTTTCCTTAATACCTTGATTACTGTGATAACTTGATAACTCTGATTTCAGCCAGATTTGATGAAAGACACTGAATTTCAAAGATACTAAATTCAGAGCAGCCTTATGGAAAAAAGGACTTAAGAAAAAAAATGTTGGAGAAAGGAAGTAAAATTCTCTTGCTGCCCATAGTGAGGGGAAAAACCAATGTGCCAGAGCTCTTTACAGTTCTCCCCTGGGGACTCAGGTTTTGCAGAGCCCAGGAGCAGTCACATTCCCTGCCTCAGCAGAGAGACGCAGTGTTTGTTGTGTCTTGGGCACTTCTAATCTCATTCAGAATGCTGAAGTTTCTCATGGTTTTGGCTTTTCTATGTAGGGAGGGAACAGAATTGATAACAACATTGCTGCCTTGCCACCAGGAAACTATAGCTTGTAAGTTTTGAGAGCTATATGGAATAGGTTTGTGCTTATTTCCTATGTTTGATTTCTTGTAGCATGTTTGTACTCTTGAAAGGAGCCACAAAGGAGCAGTCTTTTAAGATTGGTCAAGAAATTGCTGAAGCTGTAACGGCAACAAACCCCAAACCTGTTAAACTGAAGTTTGAAAAGGTAAAAGGAAAATATTTTGCATCAAGTGTGTTGAGTGAAAACATTCTTATCTTAAAAAGTGAAGAGAGAAGATTTTTCTGGACACTAATGTAGCACAAGGATACGCAGCAGTGTGTGCTGTCCTGTTTCTGCAGGTACATTGCAAGCTGCTTGTCAGAATGCTGCAGCCATGAGCAACAGTAAATATTCTTGTGTTTACATCAGGATGCCTGGTGGCCTGTTGCACTTGGCAGCACCAGGCAGTCTGAAATTAATTTCTCATCAATATTTAGAAATCACAGAATCACAGAATGGTTTGGGTTGAAAGAGACTTTAAAGCTCATCAGTTCCAACCCCCCTGCCATGGACAGGGACACCTTCCACTAAACCAGGTTGCTCAAAGCCCCATCCAACATGAACAATTCCAGGGATGGGGCAGCCACAGCTTCTCTGGCCAACCTGTGCCAGTGCCTCACCACCCTTACAGTGAAGAATTTCTTCCTAATATCTACTCTAAATCAGCCCTGTCAGTTTAAAGCCATTCTCCCTTGTCCTGTCCCTCCATGCCATTATAAAAGGTCCCTCTCCAGATTTCTCATAGGCCTGTTTTAAGTACCAGAAGGCTGCTATGAGGTCTCCACAGAGCCTTCTCAGGCTGAGAAAATTGCAGTTATTCAGCCTGGTCTTCATAACAGAGGTGCTCCAGCCCTCTAATCATCTTCATGGCCCTCCTCTGGACTTACCTCAAGAGGTCCATGTCCTTCTTGTCTTTTATGCAGCCCAGGATATGGTTGGCTCTGTGGGCTGCAAGTGCATAACATCTCCCTCAGTTTTGTACTACATACAATCAAAGCAATGTATGCAATTTGGTAGAGGAAATGTACATCATCCCTTGAAGTGATTCCAGTGCATTAATTACAAGCCTGATAGTTAGTCTTCAGCCAGACTTAGCACACTTCAGGATATGTCCATGTGATACATATGCAGATAAAATGAAAATTCATAAAAATCCATTCAGTAAGCTTTCAGAAGAAGTATTAATAAGCATTTTATAGAAGAGCATGGCTATGTGATACTAATTTTGGCAGAAGTTTATCATGGAAAGTCATTAGCACTCAGTTCAGGTGCTCTAGATACTTATATGTACATACCCAACTCAACAGGTTCAGTCAGAATTTGTAAGCAAATTGTCATTTTCCACTGAAAATACAGCAGAAAAATATTAGCAAGAAAGTCAGGATACGTGTGGAAGGCACAGCAGTATTTCCTCTGTGACCAATATACATGGACCCTTCCAGTTTGAGGCGATCCTGTGTCATTAAGCTGAAGGAGCAATTGGCCAGAAAAAAACATTAGGTGCAAAGATGTACTTGAGAAGATGTCCAAGTGCTTCACTTCAAGTGCTCTTAGTCACCTGTGGGTCACAGTACTGAGTTTTGTCCTAGAGTGGCTTCCTAGCACAGGAAAAGGAAAATGCCTTGAAGCTGGAGCATTTTTCAAGAAGTGGAGCCACCTGTGTGCAGGACCTTCTTCAGCTTGAGGCAATCCAAACTGGCTGCTCCCTCTTCCAGGAGAGTCAGGAAGATGTGGTTTTATACCATGTATAAACCTGAGAATATTGTTCTCCATTGTCTGTTTTAAAACTGATCAAGGAATACTGACACAATCAAGAATGAAATAAAAGGTTGGCTAAAACAAAATAGATCATGACCCTAAAAATCCATTCATGAGGAAACCATTCTCCAAGCATAGGCATTTAATAAACATGCTTTCCTCAAATCAGGATGCTGACTGATTCTAGGTTCATAACCTCATAATTAGAGGTTTGAAAATAGGAAGTTCAAAGCCACTACTTTAGCTGGGGAGGTTTTCTTCTCTGATGTTTAAAATGAAGTTACTGTCTTTTTAAGAAAGAGAGATAATATGGTTATATTAAAAATGCTGACAGGTGCAACCCAGAAAAGTGAGGGTACTCGAAACAAGTTATACTGTATGTTGCTTTTTGTCTGAGCTTCAGGTTGCTTAGCATTTACAGCTAGATGAAGTGATTGAAGAATTGGACACCACTGAATCCCAACTTCCTCATCTGTCCTTTTAACAGTCTCTTGATCTAGAGCCACCTCCCAACACGTGCTGGATTGGGCTATCTTTTGTTTTAACATTCCAGGTCTACTTGCCATGTGTCCTGCAAACTAAAAAGAGGTACGTGGGTTACATGTATGAAACACTGGACCAGAAGGACCCAGTATTTGATGCAAAAGGCATAGAGACAGTCCGAAGGGACTCCTGTCCTGCTGTTTCCAAGGTAAAATACTCACTCATCTCTTCCTGAAAGAAATTAGAGAATTGTTACTTTGTGTGTTCATCCTTTCTCAGAGTTTCTAGTCCTTGTGAATTGTCTGAGACTTCATCTGCTTTTCTGGTATGAGCCATCTGAAAGACAAATTGAAGATCTTGCACAGCATTACAAGGAATTGCACATTCCATCTTTACTGTCTTTCAGCCCCTGAAATCCCTATAAAAAGCCCTCAGCCCCATGTATGTTCTCTAGGAGACCATTCTTGATCAAGTTCACTTTAACTGGAAGTGTTACTTCAAGATGAGTGGGGCGCACTGATGTGTCTGCTAAGCAGCTCACTTACATAGATCTAGTTTAGCTAAGAACTCATTTAAAATAAACTTCCTTACCTGTTCATTTGAAGCTGTGTATTGGGGGCTAAAAGAAAAGGCTCTTGTTCCTAATCAAGTCAAAACAAATTTATGCCAGTAAAAAAGGTAACAGTTCAGAGGATTTATTTCAGTTTTTCTTTTTAATCCCAGTTCTTTCATTTGCTGATGTGGTCAGAAAGTCATGGTAGAATATTTTAGATGATGGGAAAAAAACCATCTGTCATACTCTGGAAAGCCTCTGTAATTGCTGAACAGTCTTAGTGCCAGAGTATGGATAATGTCATGAAAGATATGTTGAACTGAGGAAAAAGTTGTCCAGTGATATATGTTTATGAACGTCTTTTCATGGAAGGGAATGCAACCTGTTGTCATACTAACATTCTAATTCACAACCAATACTTTTTCTAAGCAGTGTGTCAATATCTCCATATAATTTACTGATTTCTTTGGAATTCATTATCTTTCAGTTAAGCATACGAATTTTTCTCACTTTTCTTCTTTGGTTGTAAAGATACTTGAGTGTTCTATCAAGCTGCTATTTGAAACACGGGACATAAGTCAGATCAAACAGTACGTTCAGAATCAGTGCATGAAGTTACTGGAAGGAAAAGCCAGCATACAAGATTTCATCTTTGCAAAAGAGTACAGAGGGAGCTCAGCTTACAGACCTGGATCCTGTGTACCAGCCCTGGAAATCACTAGGTAAGGAGATTAAGTGTTAATCATAGGTATTTTTTATCTTGACCTTGGTACTGCCATGTTACAGGTAGCAGTGGCGTATCTCCTTCAGATATTGTTGCAGCAGTTGGCTGTGACTTTCTTCTGCATGTGAAGAGAGATCAGGCATTAGATAGTGCTAGAGAGCCATTTTGGAGTCCTTGAAAGAGCCACGTGTGTTAAAGAGTAAAGCCTCTTGTCAAGATTCTGCAGCAGTGTGTTCTGGGTTTTGTCCAAGGACTTGATTCTCCAAGGTTGCCCACCACTCACAGGTATCAGATGTGTTAAAAACTGTAACAGTGACATCTCTCAGTGCTGCTAGGTACGTCATAAGGCTTTAAAAAGTACCTTACTAAAAGTCAGTATTTCATACTATTGGTACTGTTTATCAGTAATTGATAAGATGAGCTGGCACATTTTGCACCTTGCTTAATATAAATGGTCTTTAAATTAAGCTATGCTTTTTGAATAAAATAAAATTCAAGTCCTGGATTGATACCTACTTCAAATTGAATTGTTCTTTGCTTTCTGCGTACTTGAGCTCTTTTTAGTACCTTGGCTGCTCTTCATTGAAGTATTTCTTTAAGGAAGAGGTAGCTAGAAGGTAACCTGCATGCAAACCCAAGTGACCTGAAACAGAAGATGTTTAGGGCTTATGTTCCAAGTTTTAAAATTTGGGTCTGTTCATGGGTCTGTATCGTGTGCTTCATCATAGACACTGACTTCAGTCTCCTGGAGGGGTACTGATATAATCAGATGGGGAAGTTTACAAGCAAAGGAAGTAACTAAGAATTTGTCCCTGGATGCATTCTAATGGCTATTTTTAAACAGGAGAATGCTCGCTTATGACCGTCGCTCTGAACCACGAGTTGGGGAGCGAGTGCCCTATGTCATCGTGTACGGCATGCCCGGCCTGCCCCTGATCCAGCTGGTGAGGCGGCCCATTGAAGTTCTGCAGGATCCCAACCTGAGGCTGAACGCTACCTACTATATCACCAAACAAATTCTGCCACCGCTGGCAAGAATCTTCTCACTTATTGGCATAGACGTCTTCAGCTGGTACCATGAGCTGCCACGGGTAAGTGTTCGGAAACAGATTACAAACGCAGCACATCTATAGCATGTTTGGTTTCATGGTGATTTTTAACGGAATGAGCTTTATATGAAGCAACAACAAAAGTTATTTTACAGGGCAGTGTTTGATGCCCAGACATGCAGACCTGGTTCTTAGATCCCACTTAGTAAATCAGGTTTTTTGGCCAGCCCAGAGTTAACCACAGTGTCAGCACCTACTTTCCAACCCTTCCATAGCGTAAGAATATTTTGCCATAACCGTATATTTTTTAGCAGTACTAGCATATGCATGTTTGGCTGTATCACATTTTAAATCTCACTCTAGTAGATGTTGGCACTGCTGTTTTTCCAAGATGTTCTGAAGACCTTTCTTTTTTGTAGAAAAGGTGGTAATGCCCCAGCAGCAGGAACACTTCTTTAAAAATCTGTATCACCAGAAATTCTAAACCCATTATTTCCAAAACTGAGTTTCCTAAAAGTTAAAGAAATCACTGAGGTGCAGAAAGAGATACATTATCTGAATTTTAGTCTGTGATTCCCCTGACAAAAAGGGATGGTGAAAGACTCCTATCTGTGTAGTTTGGTGATTCTGCTTAGTGTAGACTTCAGCAGCATAGACATACATCATGTTCTCCACTGCACACTTTTAATATAGCCTTGGTGGAGTTCAGTTCTGCTTCTCTACCTTTCCAGTGGCACTGCAACACTCACCTTAACTATCTTCAACGAGCTGCTCTGAAATAGCAGAAAGAGCCCTGATTTTCTGCAAGGCCAGGGAGCACCGAGCAGAGGTTGTGTCTGAAGCAGCGAGTATGGGATAGCACAGAGCATAAGTCATGCAGCAGCAGGAGTGAGTGCAGAGAACAAACTTCCCTGGGTGAGGGGGCAGCAGTGGAGCTTTGTCTGGAAAAATCAGAGCATGTGCCGGACTACACCGGCACAGAAACTTGATGGGAGGCAGGATCCAGAAGGCAGACACTGGGGCTGCAGCCAGGAACCCCTTTGGGTGTGAAGTAGGTCAGCACCTACAAAGGAACTCTGCAAGAGGCAAGAGTTTGAGATGAGATCAGGAATTTAGCATGTGACTGAGGATTTCCTTGGTTACTCTGCCTTTTTTGGTGAGATTCGCTGTGAAATAGGTGTGGGTGGGCTCTATCCTGTGTATCACTTAAGGGCAATGCTGCACTCTTTGGTGATGCAATCCATGTTAATAATTTGTGTCTGAAGCCATGCCTTGCAGGCTGTGTTGCACTTCCATACTCCTTTCAAAAAAACTAGGCTGTGTAACGTAGGAATAAGGTGAGCTGTTCTCTTTACAGTTCATTACCTCTTTATTTTTCTAAGATTCAGAAAGCTGCCACAGCTGCCCGCAGCGAGCTGGAAGGACGCAAAGGCACAATCTCCCAGTATTTCACGACCTTACACTGTCCCGTGTGCGATGAACTGACCCAGTATGGGATCTGTAATAAATGCAGAAGCCAGCCACAGCATGTGGCAGTGATTCTCAACCAAGAAATCCGAGAGCTGGAGCGTAAGCAGGAACAGCTGGTCAAGGTACGATTAAAGCACTGTCAGATGTTTGTCAGCCAAAGACGGGCTGAAATTTCAAAGCAGCCTGTTACTGAATGCCCCCAACTGAAATGGGAAGCACAGTCTGGGTGCTAAACGTGTTGCAGCTTGTTTGCTTTTTCCCATTGCTGTTGAAGGCAGCGTAGCAGCTGTTCCTCTCCTTAGCTTTGCGTAAAACTGAAGGCAAACAGGGGGTGAGATCAGAAAAAAAAGATGCTTTTCTTCTTTATTAAGAGTATCTTACATGGTTTAGAATCATAGAAGTTTGTAGGTGCCTTTTTATAATGACAGTGATGGAGAGTTGTGAAAGTATGAGAGTCACCTTTTTTGCATTAAAATAACTGATGATGTTCTAATAACAAAAACGTTGTCCCAGGAAATGCATTTATTTATGTGTTTAATATGGATGTGTTTTAGCTTGGGGGTTTTCTTGTTATCTTTCCTCTCGTAGGAATTTTCCAAGCTTGTTTTGGTTTTTTTTCCCCCTGAGCTAGAAGTCAATGCAGAGGATGCCTCACTGCGCTCACCAGCATATTCTAGCAGAGCTCAGTGCCTCCCCTTGCAGAAACATGTCTATCCTCACCTCATTTTGGTACTGTTGTAGCTTATCATTATTTCTGTTACAATGTATTTTTAGCACTAGCATGTGAACCGTGTTCAAGACTTGTCTGAATTGCAGGGATATGAATGTTCCTATAGTGTAGGCATTGATTTGATAGGTTCCCATGGGGCTCCTTTGCTAGAAAACCATTACTGTTCACTATTCATAAATATTGCATTAGTGAGTGTGTATTTTGTAACATTTGCTGTGACCTGCATTGTAAATGGCAATGGAGGAAGGTGATGCCTGTTCTGCAGTTTTCTGTGGTACTCTGAACCTTTTACATTGCTTTTGTTCTGGAATAAATCAGACCTGGGCAGATGGGGCCAGCCCCATGGAAGGGTCAGTGGTCTCATCAGAAGTCTCTTGTCTCTGCAACACCCAACAGGTTGGCAAGGCCTAGATCGACGTAGTCAGCATCTGATGACTCAGCCTCTCTAAGAGTGTCTGTCTCATTTTAGTATGAAGATGTATATATCCTTCACAACTTACATTCTTGTTCCTACTACATCATAGACATGCTGGAGCCAGCGGAAAACTGATACAACACTGAATGCTACATTAGTTTAAAACATACTTAAAAACTACGTGCCATAGATAAAGGCCAGAGACATTTCCCCTCTACACAAACTGAATTTAGAAAGTGTCTCAAGTACCATTTTAGGTGGTCCCTTGCATTCAAACGAGCCACAGCCTTTCAACAGAACTAGGGTGGGCTTGTTTCTGAGGTTCTTCTAGTGCTTACAAACCTGGAACAAACGGTTTAAATCCCATGCCTTTTGGTCACGGTTGCAGGCCGGAGACCTGGTATCCTCTGAGGTGCCATGTGTGGGCCATGGCTGAGCAGGGTGGTTCCTCTCCAGCTGCTGTCAGTTTGAATTTACAGTCCACAGGGATTCAGTGCTGGTACATGTCTGGCCAAGAGGGTTGCTGGTACCCAGATAGTTTTAACGTGGAAAGAAGGAAAGGAACCAATTTTAAAAGCAAAGGGCTAAGATTTTGATTTGTTGTTGAAACAGTGCAAATGGTGCAGTAACACTGTGTAACGTTTTGATGTTACAAAACAAGCGTGGCTGGAAGCAACTTGCTGAGTTTTTGGAAAAACCATCAGAGGCGGCAGGTGCTGGAAAGGAATAAAAATAAAATAACAAAGAGGAGCCTTTAGTTCTCTGAAGGCAGCTACCTTTGGAAACTCTGTGCCTGCTGCTATTTGATTCCATCAGGCGTCTCATGTTAAAAGTATTTTCAAGCAGCATTAACTACATTAAGGGGTATCCACGAAGGAGGAGAGTAGTGGAAGCTGTGTGCCCTGTGCATTTCTGTCTTGGGATTGATTAACTCCGACCTGGAAGCTTAACTTGAAACAGGAGTAGTTTATCCAGTCCCCTTCCTGCGTATAAGAATAACTGCAGACTTGTCTTGTTTCAGTAGAAAACTTTTCTACAGGAAAAGTTTATCATGGATATAACACACTGCCCCAGTTAATCCACTCATTTACCTTATTTTAACACATGCCACCACATCCGAGTAGAACTCCATGAGCAGAATTGAGGCCTGAGCTGCTCAACTCTGCTGACCGGCGCAGGTGGTACCAGCCCAGCACCAGCACAGGCAGCACAAGGAGCAGCCTGGCAGCTTCAGGAGAGGCCACACCCAGAGCAGAGCTGCTCTGGAGCCCTCTGTGTTGGGTAAAGGTTGGTGCTGGTGGGGCTGCCCTCTTCTGCTGTCAGTTAGTGCTGGGAACTTCGTAAGTGATTTATACCTTCCTTGTTCCAAGTTCGCAATAATCTCTTTTGCTTTTTGACATGCAATCTAGATATGCAAGAACTGTACAGGCTGCTTTGATCGACAGATCCAGTGTGTCTCCCTCAACTGTCCTGTACTCTTCAAGCTCTCCAGAGTCAGCAGAGAACTGTCCAAGGCACCATACCTTCGCCAACTGCTCGACCAGTTTTAAACAAGCTGTGTTACAGGACTCCAGGTGCTACTTTTTTTCCCTTCAGTGTTTACCACACTAAGACTATTGTGCATGGTGCTTTTCAATTCTCATCTAGTCCAGGATTGCCATTTTAACTGTTGGGTTTATTATCTGAAGAATAATGAACGCTTATCCTAACTAAATTAAAAACCAACAAACATTTGTTGACCTATGAACAGCTCACTTTTTAAGATGTACAAATTTCTTCCTTCTTTCATGTTTCTAACATACTGTTTTCTAATGCTGATGTTGAAATAAATAGCTATGTGTAACATCTTGTAAATCCATTTCCAAGTAGAAGTCAAGTTTACTTCCTGGAGGAAGGAGTACTGAAAACCTCTTGAACCGATACAACCATTTGTGTGTGTTCTTGAACTGTCAGTATCAAGACGTGTTACTTCGATATTATCCATTCACTTTATAATTTTGTCTGCAAAATATTTTGTAAATACACTTTTTTACTTTTCAAACTGAGTAAAATAATGTGCAATGACTTTTATACAGATAATTTTAAAGTTGGTTGGTATATCTCCTCCTGAGTTTTGCTTGATTCCAAGTAGATGGTTATTTTGATCAGACTGTGCAGGCAGTAGTATCATGTGTAGCATTTTGAAACATTTTTTTCTAAGAATTGCTGTCTTGCTTTAGCTATTAATGGGGCATTGTGAGGAACTGTGCAAAGACATTTTTGTTACAAACCTGTGGGACTGTTGCAATACTTTAAATATAAAATTTTATTCCATTTTTGCTTGTTTTGTATAGACATTTCTATTGCTTCTAAATATGCTTAAAATATTTTCTTTCCTTATGTACTGTACAGTTAAATCTTATTTGCCACCATCTTGACAAAATGTGTATTTAGAATATTTGTATAACTGTATAAAATGGAAAAGGAATTATGTGGTCAGTGCATTGTTTTCTAAACTGGAAATCATTTTGTTTTAGAAGTTAATAATGGAAACCATATTAAAGTTGAATAAAATGATATGGTAAAAATTACATGGGTTTTTATATTTACCCTCAGCTGTAGCCACCTCTGTTGCCTTTGGTTGGCCCACAAACAGTCACAAAACCCAGACTGCTCAAGTAAGTTACAAATCCAGCTTAAGCTTTGGGATCTAAAACCTCAGTATCATCTCTTGGAGCCCTTCCCCACATCCAAAGAGAAGCAGTGCCAGTTTTCCTGTAGTCACAACAGGAGTAAGTTTCAAATCTAGAAGTCCAGAGTAACTTTGAAAAATAGAACAAAACTTTATTTACATCATGGAACCTGAGTGTCTTCTCCTGTTAAGAATTTATTACATTCAGGATACAAGTCAGCCTATTAAATTTCACAGCACACCATATGATGTAAACCCACACCAAGCAGCATAAAACCTAAAACAGCCACAGACTGCAGTGGATTTTTATGCAAAGTAACTAAAAAAAAAGTAAAATCAAGGCACAAAACTCTGCCTGCTCTTGCATTCCAGCATTGCTCATGTGCAGAATCAAAGTGCAAGTGCCAGGACTAACCATATGGCAGTGCCCCAGAGACAAACAAAAATAAAACAAACCAACAAAAGGACACTTAGCTGCAGGTTACCTTCTACCCTGGAGCAAATGGGCACGTGCTCATCTTCAGCCCACTCCTGGGTTTATGGATGGAAAACAGGAGTCTTCCTTCCTAAATTCACATTTCTAGTCTATGGGCCATAGCTCTTGTCCTCAACACAGAGATGACTTCTCTAGCATAAGCAAGGGAAGGGTGAAGTTAATAAAGTTTGCTTCAAGTTAGTTCAGCCTAGAATAATGTGTAAGTTGAAGTGTTCTCAAGCTTTCTAGAGGATCTGTCTGTAATGTAAAAGACACTATAACTAGAGCCACACTGTAAACAGATCCTCACTCTACCCCTATATGCCAGGATAAAATTTACTTTGGACAGAAATTTAAACATGTGAAAACTAGCATTCAGTGTCTGAAAACAAGCCTTGAGGAATGCCAAAATCCACAAACTAGGAAAGCTACAGCCTTGACCATCAAGAATGTCTGAACTGCTGTGAGTTGGGCTCACAACTAGAAATATCCTAGATCTCATTTAATCTTATACTGCTTTAAACATTCCATTGTCATTACAGGGCAGCCTCTGCTATTGAGAGTCAGCTGCTAGGGGACAAGGAGAACAAGTCCTGGAAGTATTTCAAGTTTGAGGCCAGAATTAAGACAGTGAAGGGCCCAAGTGCTCGCTAAGATGGCCCAAAATTTAGACATCATCCAGACAAAGGCCTCCATATACCAATCTGACATGATGCTGCATGGTACCAGTCAAGGTAATTCGGTTCTCTTCCTGCCAGTGCTTTTTTGGATCCTTAACTTTTGGCAAAAGGCTGCTCTTGCCTCAACATTCCAGGCTGTTGCTCCAATCCTACTATGCAGGCTTCCTGCTTCTGGGAGGGAGGAAAATGGGGATGAATTCAAATGAATTAGAGAGTAATAAAAATAAGTAATAAAAAATAAATAAAATCTTTGTTTTGCACAACATTTTTGCATTGGTTGGGAAGACAGAAAAGCATGCAGTAACTAGATAAGGTTCAAAGAGGTTACAGTGTATTTCCCAATGCAGCTTTAACCTAATTTTCTGGTTCTTTTTAGTTCTTGATTATGGAAGATGTGTAAACTATCCCTGAGAACAATCTCATGTGCAGGACATTCCAGTTTGGAATTGCATTCCAAAAACTAGTGTATGGATTATTTACGATCTTCCTGGTTGCCAGGTTTGTCTCTCAAACTAATTTGCTTGTGGCAACATAGTCTCAGGCACAGGGAAACTTTTTTACATCGCTGTCAATTCGGATATAGCCTGTGGATTGCAGTGACAGCAGGGAGCTGCCACAGACTGTTTCTGTATCTCTTGTTTGGCCTGCACCAAAGTCAGCAGCCTCTGCCAGAGGAGACCTCTGCCCTCACAGGAAGCCAGGAACTACCCGAAAAGCAGAGCAGGAGCAGTTCACAATCCTCCCCATGCACCAGAGGGACCTGTACTTACCATCAGGTAACACCTCCCACTTTCTACACACAAAGCAGTTACTGCAACAGAAAAAAGGGAAAAAAAAGTTGAAGCCACTCAGGCTTCATTGCATTTGTGTAGTCACTCCCTGTGCCATTTGCTGTCGTATAAAACAAAAGACACAGGGTGACAGACTTGCTTCTGTTGAACAAATGGTCTTGCATGCACCAAGGCCAGGAGATGGCCTTACACTTAAAAGCATTTACCATTAGTTTAAACAAAGAAGAGCCTAACAAGTGAAACAAAGCTTTGAAGTGCAGGTTCATGCACTGCACTGGGTGAGATGCCACGGAAGTGCATATAAACACACAAGGTAAAAGGCAAACTGGGAAAAAACACAAGGGCATTTCAGTGCCAACAGCAGAGGGAGAGGGAGGCCCCGCCACTCAGCAAGATGCAAAACAATTGTGCATTTTCACTACAAGTTGATTCCTGCTTCTTATAAACTTTGCAGAAGAAAGGAAAAAGCCGTAAGATTCCAGGTTGCACACTCAGGAGATGAGAGGGGGAACGAAACCAGACCTGAAAGTACACAGAATACCTGCAGTCCTGTGCTGTTACATCTACAGCTCCCTCATCAATAAGTGAAACTTTACCAAGAATAATACTATTAAAAGTCAAAGTAAAAAGACCCTAAAGATGAGCACAATCTGATCACGCTGCCTTAAAAAAAAAAAACAATACTCAACATACAAATGTGGAGAGCTTCAAGTAGACAAATACAAAGACTGTTCAGAGGCAGTCTGCCATGAGCTGCTGCAGTTTCTTCTCCTCCTGGTGAGGGCTCACCACCGGGGTCTCCCTGCTCACAGACCCCCACTGCTGCTCCGCTAGAAGTGTCCACCTGTAAATCACCACTCAAACAAAATCCAAACTGGAAAAGGGTGAGGAATCATGGTACAGACAACCCAGAAGGATCCTCCCATCAAGAATTCCCTCAGTTTCCAGTTCTCATTTCAACATGTCCTTTGATAAAGTCTTGGCACAGAAGTCAGAAAAGTTATTTGAACCTTAATTTCAACAACTGGCTTAAAAATACCACATCCCTATCTCAATACCATATATTGAGTAATCTGCTTATACAGATGATTTTATCATCTTCATACACTGGTTGATTCCAGTGGCAGTGCAGTCATTACAATCACAAGTACTTCAGACTATTGAGATTTGTCACCACTGTTTAACGAGTAAATCAGAATTGCGCATTACAGTGATTAATAGGACCTATTTTGTCTCCCTTCCCATACCGCACTTTTAAATGACCCAAAGGCATACTTCTCTGCTCCTGACAACTGGTTTTCAGGGGGTTTTCCCCATCTTAGTGACAGAACCAGGAAAGTATATCCTTTGCCAACAGGTTATTTTGCAGCCTGAAATTTTACTTGATTTCCTGGTTTATGTCATGCACAAACTTTCAGTGCAGTAGAAACATTCCCCTGTCACAAGGTAAGAAGATTCAGCATCACAAGTAATGGATTTCTCTCCTCTCTCATGCAAATGTTTTGTGACCAGAAACCAAGCACCTCTGAACCCACCCCAAAAAACCTGAGTGGTGTGAGCAGTCCCCTTCTTTCCTTGCTCGTTCTTATTCCTGCATGCACTACTTCAATACATGCCTCACATTTAGAAAACATCTCTTCATGTTTTAACATTTTTGGCATAGTCTCTACATTTTATGTCATCACCCCATTCATGTCATTGTGGACTTCCCCACTCCAAGCCATATTGCTGCAGACTGAAAATGAAAGAGACAAATGAACATGCTGAGCGCTGCGCCACTGTGAAATGAGTCTTGAACCACTCTACAAGAACAGCTGCAATGCAGTTTCGTTTCCCTTTAAAAGCAGTCAACTTTTACTTCAGTCGTTCTTCTCCCGGTCAGTGTTCACATTTTTCCTCCCAGGGGAGCCACCAGCAACCACAGGAGAATCACACAATACACTGTCCAGCTGGGGCTGGAGAGAGACTTTGGCTGGAGAGTCCCCTGGTATTTTACGGGAGGTCTCTATCACAGAGTTTTTCAGTGTGTCATTCATTTCTATTACCTCAAAGTCTGCTTCATTCCACTCCCCTGCATCCTCCTCGTCCTCTTCATCCTCATTAAGCCCCACATTTGACAACAAAGCTTTCCGGTCCTCACTTTCACTCCTTCCTTTCAAGCTGCTCTCCCTGGGACAGTTGGCCAATTTGTACATGAGAGGGAACAGCACCACAGTGACTGCAGATGTTACCAAGGCAGTGTACATAACCACAGGGACATGGTGAAACCTGCCCTGAAGATAGCCCACCACGGCAGGGATGCACATCTCGCCCAGCGCGGCACCAGTCACGAACAGAGAAGCCGATTTCCCCTGCACCACCGTGTACTGCTCTATCCAGGAAATGCCACTGGGAAAGATGGTGGCCATTGATGCTCCATACACAGCAGTTCCAAACCAGAGCAAGGCTGGGGACCTTGCAAAGAAGGCCAAGCACGAAGAGGAGACAGCAGAGCCTATGATACTCAGCAGGATCATGATGCCAGGGTACAAGCAAGCAGCACAGAATATCGCCACTCCTCTGCAAGCAGCAAACGCGCCCCAGAAGACAGAATTCAAAGCGGCCGCTTCATTTTCTTTCATCTCGGCAAAGACTTTTGCATAAGTAAATATATAGGAGCCATATGTGACCTCTGCTCCCACATAGCAGAAGAAGAACACAAACAGGAGACTGATAAGCGCAGAGTGGTATTTGGCAAACACGCACCTCTGCAGAGAGGCCTTGGATTTGTCCCGAGCTGAGCTGCCCTTTGAATACAAAATAAAAAAGAAGAAAGAGACTAACAGAAGATAGGTGCCTATGACAACATAGGACCACTGAAAATCTGCACCAAAATGATGTTTCAGTGCTGACATAGCTGATGCAGCCGATGCTGTCGGCACAGACCTCAGCACAGACTGGTTTGTCTTTTCAGCAACTGCGAAGTCTTTAGAGTCGGGGCCTCCCAGGGCCATTTTAGCCAGGATCGGAGCCACAAAAGCACCAACAGCAAAACTGAAGTGCAAGGCCTGCATATGAGGCCCAGCCTCTGCTCCCCATGTGTTCAGTGCCAGTATATTGCCACCTGCAGATCAAAGAGGAGGATTCAGTCCTTTTAGTCTGAAAACAGATATTGTTTTAAAGAAAGACAAAACAAAACAAACCATAACCTGGAGCTGCAATGTGCAATAACAGCAGGTTTAGCAAATACAATATGCAAAACTGTAGTTAACTGAAATTCTGCCTCCAAGCACCTTAAGCCCATGTAAGAGCTTGAGCTTTAGGAGGGAATTCACAGCAGTCAAAATGAGGAGTCATGCAATGGCTTATTCCAGCTGCCATGGCTGTATTTAATGTTGTGCCAGGAGAGACTTAGATTGGATATTAAGAAAAAATTCTTCACTGAAAGGGAACAGGCTGCCCAGGCAGTGGTGGAGTCACCCTCCTTGAAGGGATTTAGAAGACGTGCAGATGTGGTGTTAAGGGATATTAGTTTAGTGGTGGACTTGACAGTGCTGGTTTAACAACTGACCCCATGGTCTCAAAGGTCTTTTCCAACCTAAACCACTCCATGATTCTAATTACCCTACTTGACAATCTGCAGCATTTTTCAGCCTGTTTTCAAAAGAGCAGATTTAACTGCTTCTCATTTATGTAAATATTAAAAGCAACAATGCACAAGGTGAAGAACCAGAGGCCTCATTAAACAACATCCCAGGAAACATTAAGAATCATTTGATTCTGAGGGGCAGGGACTACCCCCAAGTACACTCAAATGACTTTCCAGAAGCAGAAAGGTTTACAATTATACCACTGCAAAGACCAAACTACAACACCCTCAGATAACAATAATGCTAGAGAATAAGGTCTCAGATGTTTTTAATTAGTTCCAGAGAAGAACGCAGGAAAATAGTAACTAATCATACAGCAGCACTCTTCCAAATGAGTTAATTCAGTTACATTCTACTGCCTTGCTCTGAGTTTCTCCTGCTATTTCTGCTCAGATTGGGAAGCCTCTCTGCCTCAGGGCTCTGACATCTGAACAGCACATCCACCCACTGGAGGCATTTTTATAATTACCTGACAAGATTTTCCCATATGAAGACTTTTTAAACCAAGTGCCATGTATAATGATCGTGCCAGAGGCAGCAAGTACACGTCTGCACTCAGGTTATTTAGCATAACCTGTGCCATGCAAAACCATCTTTTTCATTGCTGGATTCTGTATCATGTTCTTCTTACTGTTAACACAGTCCCCTCAAACTCCACAGAGTCACAGCAGATGGCTCACATGTGCAGCAATTATTCCTCTGTATTGCCTGCCACCGAAGTCACCAAAACCAGGCCCCAGCTGGGATGCTTCCAGAGCTGTCTGGATAGCCAGGATAATACACCAGCCAGCTCTTTCCCAGAAATAAGCCTGCCCTCAAAGTGGTCAATCAGACCCAGCAGTACCTTGCTGGCTGGTAACCACAGGCTCCCTCAGTAAACCAGGCAAGCCAGCACACTGCTGGCAGAGCACTGCTGAGGTGCCAGGTGAATGCTGCCTGCTGCAGTTCCACATTCTACAGCAACTCCCCAGCACGCTGCTGCCAGCGTATTCTTGGCTGTTTTCTGATCTCTGTCTGCAAGTCCACCAGCATCACCCATATGTCTCTAAGCGTGCTTAAGTCTCTTGCGGTGGCCTTGCCTCCTGATCCAAACTGCCAGCCATCATTAACCCATCCTAAGCCATGTCCAATGAAGTAATTCCTGTAGGAGTTTCTTTGTCATACCTCTGGCACAACTGACCTTTCCAGCCACATCTGTAGATATTTACTCTGCAATTTACCAGTACATCTTCCTCCATAAGGAATCTCTACTAAGAAACTGGGTTTGAGCAGGCTTCCAACAGAAGTGGGGGATTTTTTTTTCCCCAGGCTATATGCAGTATGCACATACCACAGACTTTCAGTTTGAGGGATACAATAAATTTGTACTCCCAAACACTTAAGTGAGGCTGGCCAAGGGCAGTAAATATTCCTTAATTCAGGGAGATGAATGCCAGCTATGGCAATACCTGTCTGCTGTGAATCCCCAAATGCTGCCTACCCAGCTTTAGGTGGGCAACTTACTAATACAGCAACTGTGAGAATCTCAAACACCCGGGGCCTGCTTGCGCAGGACTAACATACCTCCAGCTAACGCTAATGACCCCGTGACACATCCAGCTTCCTGTAGGTGAGTAATTTAAAGCAAACACTGCTTAAAGAGCACCTGACACTTTCTCTTATGCCTGTAACTGCCCACTGAAATGTGTACTGATCTCCAGGAAGCAGGAGGTACCCAGCTACCACATCAGTTACAAAGACACAAACACTATTAAGTCTTGGGATCAGAATAATCCAAGAATCCCAGCCAAGTAAAACAGCTCCTTCTTTTAATTCAAGACATGTCACATAAAATATCAGCAACAGTTTTGTTAAGCTTGAAGTTTCCAATGAGTGCAGTGAAGGAACTGTCAGACCACGTGGTCCCTTACCTGTGTCTAGAATTCCCATGGAAGCTCCAATAACTGACATCAAGACAGTTAGCAGCAGGGATTTCTTACACCAGGGTATCCCATACAGACCAACGGTTGTTCCAAACATGGATAATGCTGGAAAGGTTAAAAAAAAAAAAACAAACACAAAACACCCAGAGTTTCCATTTAAACTACAAAACATAAAGAAACCCAAGAAATACAAACAAACTAAAGTTACAGATAATCTTAAGAGGTGATATATCCCAGCTACCTCAATTCCTGATTAGCAGAACAGCCAAGAAAGTTCAGAAGAATAATTTTTCTCTTGGAAAAACAGGAATTTCAACACAATCTAAACACTGCATGAAAAACCTGTTTTGCTACAGCTTTATTTGCAAAAGGAGCAGCATCTGTTGTTACAACACTAACAAGTCTTCTGCAAGCTTTTGATTTATAAAAGCTATTTCAGTATCTTCTGCAAACTTCTTATCTAGAAATGTTACTTTACCACAAAAGAGGCAAAATGTGGCCTTGAACAGTATGAAGTGTTCCCTCTTAAATTTGGCTCTATTTTAAAAGAACCCAGATCACTGAACTCGTAAAAACCTAGAAAGAGATTTCATCTTGGCCAGCAAGCAACCTCCACACACAAATGCTGACTATCATTTATTTTCTGTTCTCAGATGAGAGATGTATTCCAAAGGATTTCTGGAGTTTTAAGACACAGAACTACAAAATTTCTCTTCATAAATGTAGCAGCATTTCATTAACTGTACCAGTTCTGCTATTATTAACAATACAATGTACCATTTCAAAAAATATTTTTTAGCAGAGGAAACTGTTTTCATTCCCATTTGGGAAGAAGTTCAGCAGTTAAATTCTATGCTTATAATCACCACAGTAAAATAACCTGAAATTAGTAACTTGCATGTACAGTATTAGGTTTTTAGAAAGCCTCTACCAGTTCAGACATCTCTATTATTTTTCAAATCAATGCTTAGGTGGGGCAAATACTTACAAATCAATGGGGACTGATCTAATTAAGAACTTGGGTTAATGCTCCATCCCTAGCAGTGTTCAAAGCCAGGATGGACAGAGGCTTGGCTGACATGGACAGGGGGGTTGGAACTAGATGATCTTAAGGTCTTTTTCAACCCAAACTATTCTATGAGTCTATGATTCCAAACAAAAACAACATCATCATTAGCAAAGGAAAAAATAAATATCCAGAGCCCTAGAGCCCTAGCCAGGTACTCAGCATACACATCTCAGAACATTTTTGAAGGCTGGCATACCAAGATGCAGAAAGAAAAAGCTAAAGATGAGGTGCATTAAGTACAGCTTCACAGATGCCCCTCAGAGCTGAGAAGTAACTTCTCAGCAACTTCTCAGTCATCCATTTCAACTCTATGCCTCAAGACTGGAACCTAAACGCTTCCTTGACAGATTACGTCTTCATTTCTTTCTCTGTACAGTAGCAGAGTTTCAGCAGTTCAAAGGTGGGAGATAAACTACACCAGCCATAATCTCTTATAGCAGTTCTCAGACAATAAAAATAAGAGATGATTCAGTTGCTTCATTGTGGCTTTCCATAAGTACTACCAAATTGGAACAGATTAGGAGATGAAATCATCTTCCAGGTGCTGCTGACAGACAGCTATCCTATGTGGTACCTGAGGAACAGAAACAAGCACTAAACTATTTCAATTAACACCAACTTCCACAGGTGTACCAATGCCATTGTGGAAGGTGAAGTCTCACATGTCAGACACAGACAACTGTGACCTTGTCAGATGCACAAGGAGGCCAAAAGAAACACGCTTTACTAGTGTTCTGGAGGAGAGGAATAAAGAACAGGGAGGAGACCAAAGATATCTTAGAACAAGAGCAAATAAGAACTGAGCCAGGAAGATGAAGACAAGAAAAGGGGTGAAGGGAAAGGGGGAAGAGACAGACATTGTATGCCATGACTGCTCCTGACAGCAGGAAACAGGCATACAGGGATAAGAAGAGACACAGTTCAAAAACTAGCAACAGAAAATGGATTTTCTCATATCCTCAGAACTCCTCCTGTGATCACAGCACAGTCCTATAGAAAGACTTAGTTCTGTTTGAATCTCCCTAAGTATGGGAAGGAGAAGGAAAATAGCAAGCCCCAGTACCTGCTTTAGTCCCTAACTTAGAGCACAAAGGCACAGGCTGACATTACTGCACTTGAAAGACAAAAAAGACAGAGCTTCCACTATTTTAGGTGTGTGCTCACAGCAACTGTGAAAGTCTCCACCTGAACGAGACGCTAACACAACTCTAAAAAGAAGCCCCATACTGCCAGCGCAAAGCCAGTCCCATGCTCCTACAGGACAGTTTCCATGTGTCTAGAAAACTGTTATGATCATAAACAGGGGCTCCTATAAAGTTTAAATGCTTTCATAGCTAGGCAGCAACTGAGTAGCAAGTTTCCACCATCACAGGTGCTACTTTTTTTCCACTTTAAATAAGTTCTAATTCAGTTAAGGCCCTCCAGTCAAAATCTCAGTACTTTTGTCCTGTAGGTGAACCCGATCACTCTTGGCAAGCTTTCAGAAAGGGAAAGGTTTTACAAAGCTCTCCCCATGCCTCAGAGTGACTGCTTGAGGTTTCTGGTGTGGGCACATGAAAGCCAAAGCCCAGCTTCCCCATTTTGTTCATGCATTTCACAGAGTGACGTTATAGAAACCTGTCTATCCCAAGAGGATCTATACTATCATATTTGATATGAAGGGTAAAAGTTAAGCCAATTGTACTCTTTCTGCACCTTCTGGTCAATCCAAATAGGTTTTGTCAGTTCAGAACAGTTACCACAATTACTACACCAAGTGAGCCCAACCACTAGGAACCACTGCTGTACAGCTGCGATGCCTGGACACACGTGGCGTCGGACAAACGAAGCCAGCAGACTGTCGCGACAGCGGGCAACAGCAGAACTGCGGCAGGTCGCGGCAGGTCACGTGAAACGACACCTCACGGCCCGGTGTCCCGTCTTAACGCAGCGTCTGCCCCTGAGGCAGCGCGAGGAGGGCAGGGAGGGAGAGGGCAAACCCATCCCAAGGGTTCCCGCCGGGGGGACCCCGGGGTTTTAGCGGGCTGGCACTCACCGAGAAGGAGGGGGGCGTTCATGCAGTCGAAGAGCAGCCCGCCCAGTACCGATCCGCCCAGGTAGCCCAGAGACCGGCCCACGAAGATGTAGTAGATGTCGCTGACGTTCTTGTGGACGTTAGCGGCCAGGTTTTGGAACGTCGGCCCCAGCACCGCAATGCTCATCCCCTGCAACACATTTGGACGGGGGTGACCTCGCACGCCCCCTTCCCTCCTCCCGTCCTGGGCCGAGCGGGCGGAGACCGGACCGCAGGTGCCGGGGGCCTCCCGCTCCCCCCGCGCTCACCAGCCCCAGAAAGGCCGCACACAGCGCGCCGGTGATGCACCATCGCAGCACCGCTCCGTCCCCGCCCCGGCAGCACCGCCAGCCGCCTCCGACCACGGCCACCTCCGCGCGCGGCGCGGTGGGGAAGCGTGGCCCCGCTGCCGTTGACGCCGTTGCCGCCTCCGCCGCGTGCCCCGGTGCGGCGAACCGGACGTGCTTCTTCCGCTCGGCGCCCGCCATGGCCCTCCGCGCCGCGCCGCCGGCACCAACAGCTCCTGCACGAGAAGGCCGCAGCCCCGCCCCTTCGCATGGCCGCGAGGGGGGAACAACAGCTCCCGGCGTGCTCTGCGCCGCCTGGCGGGGCCCCGCCCACCGCTGTTACCGCGGGGACAGGCGCATGGGTGGGGAGGCGGCGGGGGCTGTGTTCGTGATGTCGCCGTTTCGCCTCAGGTGGGTTTGGGGATTTTTGCCCCGCTTTGCACAGCTTGCCGGCTGTGGACGGGGTGTTAGGGCCGGTAGTATTGGGGCAGTCAACACCTGAGCTCGCATGCTGCAAACAGCTACGGTCCCGTAATATATCGCTTCCACTGGGAATTTTCAGCCTCACAAACAAGTCCAAGATAATTCGAACCTGGATCTTTTTCTCTTGTTTGCCATGTTGGTCAGAACAGAAATATATGCTAGAATAAAACAGACATTGCATATCAATTGCAGCAGTCTAGTTTTGTTTCTCCTGGCACTGGCTGCCATGGTGCAGGTACAACTGCAGGTGAGGATAACCTGCGGGAGGGGATGTATACATTAGAAAAAAAGGATGTAGGCACAGCAAGCAAATAACCATGCAAGATAGCATTTGCATCTGGTTGTTCATAGACATGTTAATATCTTTGCATAGAGTACAGTCTCTCTCGGATCCACAGAACACTGCTGAGCTGCTGTTTATAGGTCCATCAGTAGAGACTTCCAACTGAAATTATTTCAAGTAAAAAATAACAGTATTACTTTTCTGAAAGTAATATACAAGTCTGCATTGGGTTTGCATGGCAAGGTTCTGGTTGTTGGGTACAGGGGTAGCTTCTGTGAGAAGCTGACAGAAGCTGCCCCTGTGTCTGACAGAGCCAATGCCAGCCAGGTCTAACACCAGCCCACTGCTGGTCAAGGCCAAGCCAGTCAGTGACAGTGGTAGGGCCTCTGGGATAACAGAGTTAAGAAAGGAAGAAAAATAAAAACCCTGTGCAACACAAGCAGCTGTCAGAAGAGAGGAGGGAGAATGCATGAGAGAAACAGCCCTGCAGACCCCAAGGTCAGTACAGAAGGAGGCAGGAGGTGCTCCAAGGCACCAGATTCCCCTGCAGCCTCTGGTGCAGACCATGGTGGGCTAGGCTGTCCCCTGCAGCCCATGACGGTCCATGGAGGACCCCACGCTAGAGCAGGGGGATGCCCAAAAGAGGCTGTGACCACACAGCAAGCTGGAACAGGCTTCTGGCAGGATCAGTGGTCCCCTGGAGAGAGGAGCCCCCGCTGGAGCAGCCTTTTCCTGAAGGACCATGAAAGGGACCCACGCTAGAACAGTTCATAAAGAACTGCAGCCCGTGGGAAAGACTCATGTTGGAGAAGTTCATGGAGTACTGCCTGCCATAGGGACTCCACGATGAAGCAGGGGAAGAGTGGGAGGAGACCTCCTCCTGAGGAGGAAGGAGCAGCAGAGACAACCTGTGATAAACTGATGACAACCCTCAATCCCCATCCCCCTGCATCGCTGCAGGGGAGGAGGTAGAGAAATTGGGAGTGAAGTTGAGCTTGGGAAGAAGGGAGGGATGAGGGGAAGGTGTTTCAAGATTTGCTTATCCAACTCTGATTTGATAGGTAATAATTTCCCCAAGTCCAGTCTTTTTTGACTGTGACAGTAATTGGTGAATGATGCTCCTGTCCTTATCTTGACACCCAAGCCTTTCAGTTATATTTTTCTCTGTCCTGTCCAGCTGACATGGGGAGTGGTAGAATGGCTCTGGTCCAAACCTGGTGTCCAGCCAGGATCAACCCACCACAAAGTCAGACTGCATTTTTAGATGTTAGTATTTCGCCTTGTTAGTTAGCTGTCATTACAAATGCTGTATAAAAATAGCTTCATTTAAAAAGTACAAAAGTATTTGAAATGTATTCTATAGGCTAATTTTTGTTTTAAATACTTAGAGTACACCTTGAGAGTGTACAGATGGCAACAGCACTAAGGGTTCATAGAAAGGTTTTGGGCATCTTTTTCAAATTTTAATTTGAAATATAATCAGGCTAGAGACTAACCCCAGGTGGAATGGGAAATATTCCCATTAAACATACCTTATCAGGTATGTTTATTAAAGAAAAGGCAATATTTGGCTCTAGTACAAAGGGAAGGTGAATGAACTCCCATGATTTACTGAAGCTGTCAATGAGGAAACACTTCATGCTGCCAAGGTAAGCCAAGGTGAAACTGGTAGTAGGCCAGTAAATGATCAAAGGTTCCACTGAATTACACTGGCAGTTCATGAAGCAGAAAATACAGAATTCTTTTAAAATGCCACTCCAGTTTATTCTGTCAGTTTCCCCTCTCTCAATTTTACTTCTGCCTTTTGTGAAGGCAACTGTTAAGTTTGATATTAAGCCCCAGATTGGAAAATAGACCTAATAAAATTTTCAGAAACAAGTAACTCTAAGTTAGTAGTTTAGGTTTATAAACCATTGGTCTTAAAACAGATTGTCAGTGCAATCAGAATGAAATGTGTTGTACCATGTATTAATTTAGGAGTAAATGTAATGGGGACATTCCCATCAGAATATAGTTGTGATAAAAGCCACAAAGACTTTTTGTATAAAGTCTGCACATGAGACAATAATTACCAGACTATAATACAAAATTACTTTTTTAAATGGCAAGTCTTACAGGAGAACAAGACTAAAAATTATGCATGCAGTAACAAACGGGGCACTTAAGAACCTCCATCTTTATTCTGAATAATTGAAGACTGATCACAGTTACTTTAGCACCATGAGAAACATGAGACATTTCTTACCCTTCTGACAAAGCAGCTCTTTAAAGAATGGAGTTAAGGCTAGCAAAATGTATATCCTTTAATATCAAAAACAACATACAAAATATGATGTCTATAAAGATACGCAAACATGTCAGTGTTATCAATGTTGGCACACATTTTAGTATAAAAATCACCCTAATCTTGGCATGGACAGTTCTGAGACATTAAAAATGTTGACACTATATATATATAAAAAGACTAAAAGCCATACTGAGAATATGCCAGAGTTTACAATGACCAGAAACTTAGGGGCTGCATGGAACTGAGGTGGTGCTGTGCTTGTCAACAGTGAAATACACAAATGAAAAGAATTATGTTTTCCTCCCATGTCACCCACATTCCAGTGCCGCAGCTCCTGTAGTTAAATGCATAATGTTTGTGTATGCCCTGGTCAAAATACATTGTATTCATATATACACATACACACACACACTCTTTAGTACCTGAGGGTCATTTCTGACAGAACAGTTCAGATGGCTGGAAGTCAGCTTCCATAACACTTCCAGCTCCCTGGAGGGGAATGCAGCCCCCGAACAAGGCAGCACCTTCTGCTCCCTGCTTGGACAGGACAGCTGAACCCCCTGGCATGAGCTCCCACAAAGCAGAGAACTGCCCTGTGCCAGCACAGTGAGAACCTGCCTGTTAAGCTAACCAGTAAGGATGATAGTAAGGATAGTAGTGTTGATTCCTATCCTTAGATAGATCCTTTGGGGCTGCAAGGAAGTGCCTCCTGTCCCTTTGGTGTGTACTACCTGATGCAAAGAACTGAGCAACATCACATGTCCAACTTCGCAGGAACTTGCCTAGTCTCATCAGGCTATTCAAAGGTTTAACGCAGGGCAGAAGTTTGAGAATGGAAGGCTGGAAAGTACTGTCCATACCGACTATGGTGCACATCAGCTTTGACAATCCAGTGTTTCCAGCTGGAAGAGGGGAATGCATATGCCTAGACCTTGTGCACGAAGAGCCAAAAGGAGAAAAGTATCAGTTGTTTATCTCATCTGATACTGAATACGCCCTGAAGGATGGCCACAGAATGGCTGTCACCACCTCTGATTGGAATAAACAATTTAGGAAAATCAATAAATGTTCACTGAAAATATACTTAGGAAAAAAAAAAGTTAACACTGAACAGAAGAAGAACTGGAGGAAAGAAATTCTTACTAAGAGTATGTTCACCTTAAGTCTTGGTTTGAGACTTGTACAGGTGTTCTAAGATGTAGCCAGAATAAATCCAACAATATTTATTAATTATACATTCTATACTGTTGCATAACTTAGATGTAAATAAGAACCTGAAGGGCTTTCATTATTTCAGACTCTTTGCTGAACAGCTGTATTAAGATTTACAAGGATCTCATACCTAGTGAAAAGACATGTCAGCCAAACATAAAACCAATCCCCTCTTTGTTTCATGATCTGGTGTATTAAACTGCAGCATTAAGTAGGACTGGAAATTTCATACCGCCATTTTAAGCGAACCTCTTTCTATCTAATTTCTTCTGAAGCTCACCCTGAGAACATTTAACGGAACAAAGATGATTACTCTGTTTAGAGTGGGAAAGCAGTGTCTACAAAGAGGACTCTATGAAATGTTCTCAAGGGAGGGATGCATCTGAATGACTTAGGGCCTTTCTTGAACTAAGTTAATATTCTAGTTTTAGAATCTATGCCTAACAAGATTAAATTTGTCATGAATTAGGTCATCCAAAGAAGAGTTCAGCAGGTTTCCCATGAACAGGTTTTCACACTTAAAATTAAATTATTACAAAAATTTATTTACATTTACTCAGTGAAAATAAAATCGAGTATTCAGTGCTTTTTGTCTCCTAGTTTTCAAAATAGCAACCATTTCTACATTATTCAGTTGGGGTTTTTTTTTTAATAAGCACACTAAATAGTTGCTATTTGTATTGGGGTTTAGTGCTTTGGGTTTTGTTTTTTTTTAAAGGGAGACAGCTAACCTCATTGTTAAAACCTCAGGGCATGTAGAAGCCAGTATATCTCTAAGTAAGTTTCTCAGGGGTTAGTTAGCCTCTCTACTAATAAGCTGAAATTTATTTTCATTTCAACAGCATCTTATCCAGCTTTAGGACACAATCTTCTTTCACTTGTGTCCAATAAAGAGCATTTCTATTGGACATTTTCCCCACAGCTACAAGCTAACACTAAAGATGCTAACAAATTCTCATCCATTAATCTTTTTTCTTTTTTTAACCTCTTCAGAAAAGTCTTCTTTTCCACTAAAGCCTTTTCAATTTTAGCATCATTGTAAAACAAGCACTGGCATCAGAAACAGGTTCATTATTCCTATATCAGCACACCAGCATAGCTTCCTCACCCCTAATTCTGCTTCCCTCTTGTCTGACATCCCAATCACTAGCTGTTGTTAACATAACAACCAGTCCTAAACATCTATTCACTCCCTGTAGTACCCTCTTCCCAGAGTCTCTGGGGTTTGGTTTGGGTTTTTTTTTTCTTTCTTTGTTTAAAATGCTGTCCTTCATATTTGTAATTTACATTTTTACTTAAATATGAGTTTGGATTTTTATGTACGGATACATTTTAAAAGCATATGGCAATAATGAATTCATACTATCATTATACTATGTCTGTATCATTTATAAACCAATTATTTTAGATTCCCTCCCAGGTAATTTATATAGATACAGAGCAGCAAGTCAAGAAAATGCCATAATTACATCAAGATATCTGGTCACAATGATTTCCAATGGCAGTAGTGCTAAAAAGCAGCTTTGTTTTGGTTAAAAACTCAATGCTAAAACACATGAAATGTAAGATCTGTGATAAACGCTTATTTTTCATAACAAAGCAATAGGAAACAAGAGGCTTTTACCACACTTAATACCTGCGTTGACCATATAGATAATACTGAATGTCATGTTCTGCAGAAATACTCTAGACAAGAACAGCATAGGCTGTTAACATCACTTTTTGTAATGAATACAGCATTTTATAGCCATTTTAATTAATAGTATGCATATTTTAATGACATTTTTAGAAGTACTTACAAAGTAAATTTTACAGATTGGTTTGGTGGTTTTTTGCTATGTTCAAGTTCCTCCCATATGCATCTAACATTTTAAAGATTTAGTTCTCTCATGTAAAGCAAGGATTGAAATTCTCTAGTATATAAAAGGTATGAGCTTTGATCTACACTTAGGATGCTTTTCATGATTATATTTAAAGAACTTTAAGTTGATGTAAACATTCTATGTAATAGTATTGCTAATACAGTGTTTTATATCACAAATGTACATGGGTCTTCTGAGCATTTTACTACAACTCTGGAAAAAAATAATTAAAATAGAACAGTAAAAATCAGTCTTAAAACAGTATGCCTCTGTGGTTCATGTAAAGAACAGCTATTGCTGTTAATTAAGAAAATGCACTTAAATGTGCATTTTGTCTTCAGATCACATTTAGTTTACTCTTTGCTATGACATACCTAAACAAGAAAATGAAAGTTATTCATATTGAACAGACCTGAAATAAAGAATGATTATGTATTTCACTGCATTGATGATCCATATCCACAAATAAGCAATGTACTTGGAAGTGTTTGACGATAAACTGAAAAGCAGTGTTTTCATCTCAAATATTATGCTTTCAAATATTTTTCAAAAAGGTTTTCAGAAATACCTGCTTGAAAAACAGTGCATAATACCCAAGAATACATAAGTAAGTAACAGGTTCATGTTTAGTATGTTAAGCAAGAAGTAGGACAGGCAAAGACATTTTATATGCTAATAAAATATGGTGCTACATCCTACATGCAATTGAACATAGCTATAAAGACCTATAATAAACCTGCATGTTCACTTAGTGCAAAAATCTTTAACTGCTAAATGTCATTTTTAACAGCTCGTGTATGTTTCCACATTAAAAACAACTTATTATTGCACTTAGAATGTATCGTTTAAAGCTGTCTTGGTTTTAAGAATAAAAAAATAAATGTAACAAGTACAACAGAATCATTTGAAGTTTAGACTAATTCACAATACTGTTCCAAAGTCTTACTGTCAGTACTATTTCCAAACTGTCAGCTCTTATGAGGTTTAGCTGAAAACAAACACACTCGTATACATTAATAGTATTGCCTTCAACAAATAAACAAATCCCTATCATTCAGCAGCTTTACTTCTGAATGTGTGTGCACTTGGAGCTGAGTTTGCACATATTCAAAACCTGAGCCCATCAAAAATTCTATCCTTAATGTTCTTTGTTTGGGCTACTGTGAAAAGGCGAATGCAAAAGCAGGAGACTGTTCAAGCAAACTGAGCAGGCTAGGCTATTTAGAGGAAATTAAACAGATGGTTCATAATTTAGCTTTCTAATGCAAGATGATTTCAGCAGGAGTTAAGGGAATTAAAGATATGCATATTCATGATACAGAATTATAAAAGACTGTAAAAGAGTATGAGAAACTTCAAAAAAGACAGTCATCAGAGCTACTACATTTTCCAGTATGAACACCCATGGCTGTTCCTGCATTGGATGGACCAAAAAAGATTTTGAAGAATCCTGGGTCAGTGAACCAAAACCAGCTTTCACACTCCCAGAAGTAGGTTCTGATGAATTAGAAAAATATTCTCTTCATACATGGAATCACTACACAGGTACACACTAATGCTACAAAACTTCAAATACCTTGAAAATGTGGCTTGAAATCAAACTCAATGACTCATAAAAAAGTTCAATGGTATAAAACCCCCATAAAGCAGTTTTGCTATTTGAGCAATAGTTCAAGACTTCTTCAGTATCATGTAGTATCTTCAGTGAAAAAGTACAAATCTAGCTTCAGTAGAAGGTGGCTGGGCTGGTACAGGAAAAGAAAGCATCAAAAACCAGATTCCATTTCTTTGACTGGCTTTTCTGTAGTGCTTGACACCAAAGTGCTTTCATTTTCCAGCATTTTCTCAGTAGTTTCTGCATCAACAGGTTTTATTCTTTCTTTTAACTTCTGCCGTTCATGGACCCAGGGGATGAAACATAATATAGCTCCACCAATAAGAGGAGGGACTCCAGCCAGGTAGAAGGCTACATCATAGCTGCCAAGGTGATCATGCAACAAACCTGTAAAGACAGGAAGTTACCACTAATAAATAATGGGGCCTTGGGAGTCTACAGGTATGCGTTTTCTTTGGATTCAGAAACTTGAGAGCTGGCACAGATTATTATAACCGCTGATATGACTTCCTGATGGCTAAATGTAGGTCTATACATTGAGAGGTACTCTAGAGTTGATTTAAAGATTCCAAGTAGTGAAGAACCCGGTGTGTCACACTCCACTGCTTAATTAACACCCATCATGGAGACATTGTTGTGATACTATGAGGGGTGATGGTTTTAAAATAAAAGAGGGGAGATTCAGATTGGATGTGAGGAAAAAAAGAAAAAAAGTCTTTACAATGAGAGTGGTAAAATACTGGAGCAGGTCACCCAGAGAGGTGGTAGGTATGCCATCCCTGGAGACACTAAAGGCCAGGCTGGATGTGGTTCTGAGCAACCTCACCTAGATGAAGATGTCCCTGCTCATTGCAGGGTCACTTTGGAGTCCTTCTGTAACTCTCACCTCAACAGCACAGAAAATGTCAGGTCCTCAATCTAACTGTATTCCTTTTTTGAGGAATGTTTTACATCTGCATAACTTTATAAAAAAGACTGAAGCAAACTTCAGAGTATTGTAAGTATTATAATAAGCCATGAGCAGCAGTTAAATTCACCATATACTCTGTAGCACATACTGAGAAACCTTCCAATTTAAGTGCACTACATACCATGTAGAATGGAAAATATAGCCAGAAAGACATGCAACCATAGAAAACATTAACAGCTACAGAGCACAGAATCATAGAATGGTTAGGGTTGGAAAGGACCATAAGATCATCTAGTTCCAACCCCCCTGCCATGGGCAGGGACACCTCACACTAAATCCTGTCACCCAAGACTCTGTCCAACATGGCCTTGAACACTGTCAAGGATGGAGCATTCACAACATCCTTGGGGAACCCATTCCAGTGCCTCACCACCCTCACAGTAAAGAACTTCTTCCAAATACCTAACCGGAACTTCCCCTGTTTAAGTTTATGCATATCTATTATGTTTAAGCATATCTATGCTTACCTGCAATGGGTGGTCCAACTGTCATAGGTATTGACATGAGTCCCAGTAGAAACCCTATGGCCTGGGAGACATCCTGAGCCCCAACAAGCTCAAAGGCAATAGGAGCCATAATGCATATGAAGCACCCATCAAACAGGCCCATTAACAGACAGACAGCAATGAGACCTCCAAAGACATTGCACAGTGGAATCATCATAGACATCAGGCCAATAAAGAAGAATGAGGCCACCTAAACATGATCAAGGAGAAACAAAAATATGTTGCAGCAAATCAGCAAAGATTAAGGCAATACATGGGCTTTCTTACATTTGTAGTGAATTAAGCTGTCTGCCTGTATTTACTTTGAAATAAATATAAACAGAATCCATAGATTACCACCATCAGAAGTTACATACCAACATAAAACACACATACATAGCTGTCATAACATGCAATCAAAAAAATTCCACTACCCATTTCACAAGTTTTCAAAATGCCATTTGTAATGAACTATACTGCTGGCATTATGAAAGGCCATTCTTGTGCATCAATAGTTTTTGAAGCCACCCTCTGCTTGTTTCACAAATGAAATCCACAATACCAGAAGTTTAATACAGATAATTCACTATAATTGGACTCATCACTGTTGTAATTAAAAGTAAAAATGTCAGTATTAGGAGTGATTACTTCAGGATGCTTATATTCAATAGAGGTGTCATGTGGAAGTCTCATTTCAATTTTTTCATGTATTTTCCTGTACTCCTGTGGCCATGCATACTTGCAAAGACTTTATATTTTAATCTTAAATTAAGATTTTTATGTTTGTTGTAAATAAAAGGAATAAAACTCTGTCTTCCAGCAAAATAAAGCTGAATTAGAAAGAAAATTAAAAGGTAAAGAGTGTTGCTTGTGCACCATCCATATGTCAGGACAGGAAACTGATGTCCCACCTACCTGCACAAACATAGTTTCCCAACAAGACATGCATTGCACATGCAGAACACTAAAGAAAAACATTGTCACTTAAGAATTATTACACATCACAATTTTTTGATGGATAAGTGACATCAAAAATTACTTCACTAGAAAAAGTCTTCAAGCAGAGAGATAGATGAAACTTAATTTTCAAGACAGCACAGCAATTCTTTTAGTTAATGTATTTGTAATGTGGTCATCTGCATTTTCACTTTTTATCTTAATATTGACATTTCCTAAAAGTGTAACAATGGGTATTAAATCAATGTGAATGAATGAGATACAGTACCAGTCTCTCATCAGAGAATCTAAAGTTACCCAACTGGCAACAAATGCTCCATCTTCAGAAAGGTGGCTCTCCTCTGTTTTCAGTGATGTAGTACAGATAATAGCCATTAGATGTCTCCCTTGTTACTCATTTTAAAACAACGAAACAAGAACACCCAGCGGTTGACAACATGCAAGTTACTAGCTAAAGCTGTTCCAAAAATCTACATTAACACTGCTACGTTCTCAAAAAATATCATTTATAAGTGTGGAGGGTAAAAGTGTGTGCCCTCCTTCATCTCCAAGCTTCAGCATTTCTGGAAGCCGTGCCTTTTTGCAAGTAACCCTCTTCGTTCAGCAAAATTTCCTCAGCTAAGCACCTCTCGCATTCCCATGGCTTTACCACTGTGCACTGCACACTGAGCATACTTAGCACTAAATTATCATCTATCAAGAACAGATCTAAAATCCTTAACAGGAAAACATGACCAAAAAAAAAAAAAAAAGAAAAGAAAAACCACACACCCCCCCCAAAAAAACTGTCTGCAACCATTATGAAATCATGGGATAAAATAGGGAAGCAGAATCTAGAGAATTCCTAAAGGTCTTCTCAAATGATAATGGTTCGTAATTCCTTACATTCCCAGCTGAAAACAGCCAGCATGTAGCAGATATGTTTCCTTAGCATTAAAAACATAAAAAATAAAATAATAATAATAAAAAAACCACGAACTCGGCACCAAAGGCTCCTGGTATCAAAACCCATACACTGAGTTTCGTGGAGTTTTGATGTTTCCCAAATTTGAATCTCCAATCAGCTAACCCTGCTTACTTAATTGTACCTGCAACCAAAGCCTTCAGAATATTGTTTGACTATTCCTGTGGAATGCTGTGAAGACATACCTGCAAATAAACTTTTTTTGCACCGGGAATATAATCTGCAACTCTGCCAAAGATCAATCTGCCAACTCCTGAAGTAATGCCCAGACACAGCAGAAGCACTTCTTCTGGCACGCTATCACCAAATCTGTCTTTTACATGCTTCATCTGTTTAGAGACAGGGTTAAGAAAATAAACCAGCTTTAGAATTAAAAGGAGGATAAACCTTAGAAAACTTCAGTTAAACAGAACTAATCTGTGAATCTCAGACTTACAAATATGGCTAGATATGGTCAACTAAATTACTCTGCTTTTACAGGTTTTAGAATAGTTTTGCACTGGCTTATCAGTATTAAGTGCAATACAATAAAAATGATCTAAACCACATTGCTGCTTTATTCACAATTAAGAAACTTAATTCAAGAAACAACACGGCTGCATCTAACACCAAGAAAATTGAAAAGAACCTGAAGTATTCTCCTCAACAGCATTTAATTTCCTAGTCACGGATTTAACGTAATGCAGAATCCACAAGGGCTGTCTAGAACTGGCTGCTTCACTGGCTGGGGCATGCTCTGAGGTCTGAAGGCGCTGAATGATTAATGAGTATCATTGCAGTACTATTCTGTGCATTAATACAGAGATGCATGCTACCAAGTTCGTAAACATAGCTCAGGGCAGGAGCAAGAAGCAGAAGGGCAGAGTGTTGAAGCCCAGACAGTGCAAGTAGGAGGTGCCTCCCAGACTGCCTCATCCTGACATCCACAACCACCATGACACCCAGCAGCAAGAAAGAGGAGCAGGAACTACCTGCAGTGCCAAACACAATAGTAAGCATTTGTAGGAGAGGATGCAGCTACAGCAGTACTGAATAAGGCAGGCAAAGAATGATTTATCAGCCATTCCAACCTGAAGAACTAAAGGATTGACTGACAGTCTTGACAGCAGGCCATCAACTACAATGTTATGAACTACCGGTGTCAGTAAATTCTAACTTTTCAAGACCTGTTAAGGAAAAAAAAATAAAAAATAAAAAAAATTGTTCCACGGTATTGGTTGGTTTGGTTGTGGGTTTGTAGTTTTTATTTTAAATCAACAATGAAGGCCAGAAATTACCATAAGAAAGATTTTTTGCACAATCACATTTTGAAATGCATGTGGCAATACCAAACATACCAAAGTGGGTGTTAAGAGATGCAGAAATCATTTGTGTAGTCTTGCAGTCTCTGTGCTCATACCTAGTTCCAAACAAGAAACTGTAAAGACTCGGAGGTGTGAAGAAGCAAAAAGAAGAGACAGATTTTAAGTAAATATGTAAAAACATCTGAGAGACCAGGGAACAAGAGGCTGACAGACGTGGGTAGCAAAAGCTGCATACCAATTTTGTTATTAATTCTGATTATGTGATAATGTGTTGAACTACAGAACCCTTAATTTTGCATCTATAAAATCTCACAGTCCAGTTTTAATAAATACTTCTAGAGCAAAACAGTCAAGATTCTTTCCTGGCCAGAGCCTTAATATACAAGCAGAGCCTTTTTATTTCCCCCCTTTCTTCAGCAAACAGGACATGCTGAGTGATGGTGATTTTCTTAAGTATAAAATCAGCTGGGTTTTGTTTACATGTCACAAAGTCTATTGAATCCAATATTAATTTGTCCCATATAATTGATTTTGTCAGAAAGGAAATAAAAAAAATATGGGTTAGTGGTTTTGTTTTGGTTTTAAAAAAAGAACTGCTAACTTTAATTGAGAACAGATGCTTGCTCTTTCTATTTTTTAGTTTGTTTTTTCTTTGCTTTTTAAGACATTTGGGAACTGAATATTATTTTGCATCTGGAATGATATTTCAACATAAAAGATAAGTTGTTCTATTTATTCCCTTTCTGTCAAAGGCGAGAACAGAAAAAGCTGACAGTTTTCCCACCCTTACCTGTATGTGCCTGTCAGCCCCTGCCAGTTCAGCCAGCAAGAGAAGCCAGGGTATTTTCTGCCATTCTTGTCACCTGCTCCACTTCCATGTTTCTGCAGCCTCTAGCTTTAATTAGTAGACCCAATTCACTCGCTCCCTGGAGGTTTTTCAAGAGGTAAGATAAAGCTCTCCATCTAGATAACTGTTAACCCTGCATCTGTAACTGAGTAGGATTTCTCAAAGGAGCACTCAGGGTGAAATGCAGTCCTTTTAGATAAGTGGGAGAAAATAACCACAACTCATCTCAATCTTCAAATATTTAAGTTAGGGTTTTTTACCTTTCACCCCTCTTAAGCACACCTGAACATTAAAGAGAGCTTCCAACTAAATGTAAGGAGGGGAGCAGTAGACAGTGGCGTAAGCCACCCAGATAGTTCAGTCTCCTTCAGAGGTTTTCCAGATCCAAGTGCACAAAGCCCTGAGCAATCTGGTCTGGTCTGAGAGTTGACTGATCCTTAACAGCATTCAATCTTCAGTGATACAGTCACTGGGCTGTAAGTAACAGCAGTATTATTAACTGAATATCTGAAAATGCAATGATTCAGGGTTAAATCACTACTATAAGCGCTAACTCATTACAGTCTTACAGACACTTCTTGTAAGAATAGGTTAAATATATTTATGATGAAGTAGTTCTAATGAGATTCAGATTTCCACATATTTTTAGCTGTCAGAACTACTCAAAAATCCCATGATGGGCAATTACTTGTGAATCTTCCCAGGCAGCATCTCATGCATTAGCGCTCTCATCACTGCAGAACTACACAGGCTGTAATTATATGACTCTAGGCATTATCTATATCTATCAGTCAAATGGGGACCCAGACACATCGAGAGCCAAAGCATTTCCCTATGGGTTCCACCTGCTGTCATTAACACAGCTAGCTTTTTACTCAGAGCTGTGTGCATGCCAAATGGCAGGTCTGTTCTTTCCAAATGTAGAAAAGATAACAGCCAATCAGTCCAGACTAGCACGGCTCCTTTACTAGTTTTAAATAAGCTATCTTTGTATAATCCAATTTTCCAAATCAAGACAGGCAGTAGACTGAATGCATCCTTGGCACCAGCATTCTACCTTATACCCTTGC
Source organism: Psittacus erithacus (assembly GCA_009867235.2). Classification (NCBI taxonomy): domain Eukaryota; kingdom Metazoa; phylum Chordata; class Aves; order Psittaciformes; family Psittacidae; genus Psittacus; species Psittacus erithacus. Next base: position 29,737 of record WYDI02029621.1, on the reverse strand, counting down.
TCTCTTAATATCAACATAATGCATACAGAGATCTCCAAATTCTTGTTACTGTTAGGATGAGACTAAAAATGAAGATTAACCACTTGGTAGTGGCTGGAATGCTTTCACATATACTGTCTTGGCTAACCTCTGTCCATCCAACCGAGACCCAGATTTTGGCAAGATCTTCCACATCCAATGTGCACACATTTCAGCTGCCTTTACGCACTAAATCAAAGGGAGCAATCTGAGTGTAGCTGCAGTTCCTTTTTCTAAACACAAAGAACTTGAATCTGAATGAAGCAGTAACGAACGAATAAGAAACAATTCTCTCTGTCAACTGCTTTCTTCCTGTGTATATTCCATTCTAGGAATTTCCACTCAAGTAAAGTTTTAGTAGGCTAAATCCAATGCAATCTCTTTCTCACTGAAAAAGATGGCCAACAGCAATATATAGCCTAGAAAAGTTTGAGCACACACAAATCACCATTTTCAAGTCCTGATGCAAATCCTGATGTCTGATACTTTCATTCACAACCAGTGTAAGGATAAAGGAAACATTTACAGAGTACTGCTGGTACCATTCATAAATTGGACATATCATTCCTAACTACTCCAAACTAAGTTTCCTGAAAGAGTAGATGAGAGTTCTTTTGGTTTTGATTTTTCTTTCCCAGACAGGAAAGTAATCTGCCCTGAAGTATAAGCACTTGTAATATCCAGAACAAGAATAATGGTTTTTCAGTACTAATTGGCCTGCTTAGCCATGCAACAATTTCAAATCCAGACACTCAAAATAATTCTAGACTTGTATGATGTATGAGACTCGGCCATCACTCTAGGCACAGCAATACCTCCATAATCTACTGATTTGATTATTACTACCGTAGCTTTCAAAACCCTATTCATTATTACTAGATGACATCATAGCTTTATTCCATCACTCAAGATTTTTTTTCCCCAAGCTGTAAATGCAAAAAAGGCAAAAGACAATAGTAAACTAAGTGCATGTCCACGTAAGGGTATTGGCAACTGACAGGACACAAGTGGTAGAAGAATTATACTGATGTTCATCCTCAAGAGTGCAATTAGAGCCTCAAAATTTCAGAAACATAAAAGCTTAGGTTTATTTCACACACATCTGCTGATAAAAACAGCCTCACTGATGATGTACAGAACTTTCTGTGCCGTTAGTGCCATCACACAGCAGCCTTCCTTCAATGAAGTCAACCACATTCCTGAACAAGCTGATTGCTTCAAAGGCCTAGAGTCAAAAAAAAAAAAACCAACCAAAAAAAACCAAACACTAACTGGTGGCCTTGATAAAGACCAAGGAATTCACAGTGAACTGACCTGGCAGACTGAAAGTTTCAGGATGTGCTTAAAAACAAGATATAAGGTAATTCTGGACAAATCACTGTTTATCCTCATAGATAAGGACTGGCCACAAAAATGAGGGAGAAGGAAAAAAAAAAATACAAAAACTTGGTTGCCAGAGAAATGTATGATACCAGGAACAGGGAAGATAATTTAATACAAATACATTTCTAGTCCAGACTCCAAAGAATCTTTTGTTGATAAGCCAAAAAGTAGCGAGCAAACCGGCAACTCCTGAGCATTTACTGAAACAAAGATCTTAATGTTAAGAGACATAAAATAGCAATGCTAAAACCTAATGCAGATCCATTTGTAAGGGAATGCCATCATCCTGAGATGGCTACGATAGCATCTTTTTAGAAATTAAGTGTCTTCACATGACAAAAATATGCATATATACATCTTCAAGATGATTCCCATTTACAAACATGCCACAACAATGAGAATACTTCTTTATCTCTGGTCAATTTAATCTACGTAACGAACAAGGAGAGAATTGAAGAAACAAGGAAACAAGTTGATTGTTACATGGCAATCAGGAAATTTTCTACTATTCCACTAGGTAAAGAAGATTAAGCAGAATAATCCATATATCATGAAAAGACAGAACAAGTATAATCCAAATTTCTTAAGTAAAGCTAAATATAACAGTTAACAGGTTAAAAATTAAGCCTATTTAACATAAAGTTGAGAATTTAGATTAGATTAAAACAGACTGAGGCTGACAATTACATAGTTAAAGTAGTTTTGCTGGGGTTTTTTCCTCCCTCCAAAATAGCTAGTCCTGAAGAAATTTGCCAGTAATAAGAATCGTAATCATCACCGTCTCAAAGCTGTTACCTTTAAGAGCCTGTGAAGAACAAGTATGATCCCAGAGATCAAAATAGGCAACTAACACCATAAAACTTAAACTGGAAAAACCCAGACACTGGTTGTTAACCAGTAAATGGTTTTCCTACTCAGAGTCACAAATGCTAATTATTTTTAAAGAAATTAAACTAATGCTCATGTCTTGAAAGAATGACTGCCAATTTGTAGACCTGAAATATATTCAGGGAATAGTATCAGAAAGCATTCTGAGGACTGAAGAAAGCCTGAAGCATGAGAGGCAGCTCCTACACTGCAGCACAAGACAGTCCATGATTTCTGTTCTTTCCCTTTTCCACTCCATCTCTCAGGATATTTTCAGGTCCTATGCTTCAAACAGTAGCTCCTAGAGACACCAACAGATACTGGAACCCACTGGAGCCATAAGAGACAGCGTAAAGAAATAGGTACAAGGATACTGGTGGATTGGTGTGACTTAGGCAGCAGCAAGACAGTTAAGGCACACATGTAACTGTGGAAACCCAGTGACTGAGAACAAGGATGAGGAACAAAGCCAGGGGGTAGGTAAGAACTGCTTATATGTAAATGAGAGCTGAGAATTGAATGGTTAAATAACCCACCCATTTTTAACATTTTTTAAATTGTTTCTCATTTGTGACTACAATTCACAGCTTGCAGTCTAAGTTCTGCTTGTTCTTTGTGGCCTAAAGCCACCTGTCTCCTGGGCTTATCTTACTCTACGACTCAACTAGCCACTACGTCCAAAATTAGCTCTATCAGCAAGCCCTAGCGAGTTACAGGTCAATCACATTCACTTGAATTTCCAAAATAACAGCAGGAAAAAAAGAAGAAAAAAAAAAAAACACAAACACAAAACCCAAACCAAACACAAAAAAACCCCACAAACACCCACAAAAAAAAAAAAAAAAAAAATCAACCCAGAACTGTTTTATCTAACATCATAAGCTAAGGATCAGCACAGATTGGTGAGAAAAACACCCTAATTTTCCTCAGTTACATGGTGGGTAACAAACCTTGACAACAAGGGGAAGGACAAATTGACAAACCTTGACCTTGGCCAGCATTTTGAAATTCTCTCAAACAAAAATTCTTATAAGCCAGTCTGGAACACATAACTTAAATAGAACAACTGTAAACATGAATGTTTGGAAAAGCTATTTTTAATTAATGATTCACTGCAAACTGAATATGCCAAAGATGACTCCATAAAAACCTGCCCAAATCTATCACTATTTAACATTTTTATTAATGATGTGAACAGTGAAATAGAGAATATACTTATTAAATTTGCAAATTATATCAAATGATGAGTATTGCAGGCACTGCACAGAAAAAGACTGGAATTCAAAATTATTTTGGCAACCTGGCATATGAGTCAATAGTTGAAACAAATGTGCTTAATTTCCATAAAAAACATTATGAGGAAATAATATTCAAAAAACACTGTATGAGGTAAAAACCAGCTGCATGAATACAATATGAAAGAATAATCTGGCACAGCCCTTTAGAAAGGGAACTGAAGGTTTAGCAGATAAAACTTCAACATGTTCCGATGTCATCGTATTGCAAAAATAATAGAATATTTATCAATTCATGACATGTGACCTTCACATACTGCTCTGTACCAGTAAGTCCTCAGCTGAATTATTATGTGCTGGTTTGGGCATTACTCACTATTAAAGACACAGACCCAAGTATTCAGAATCCAAAAGAAAGATCTGGCAATAAGCAGGAGTTTAATAAGCATGACTGACTTACAAAAAAGGAAAAAGAGAAATATTTTTAAAAGTCTTTTACCAAAGTAAAGCTGTACTCAAAATAAACTGGGTAAACTCAAAAAACTGGGTAAATTGGATAAAGTACCGGGATACCTCCACTCTTATTTTCTATGATTTCTGAAGTAATTTGATGGGTGTCTTAGAAGTCACAAATACATACTTACTGAGCATTATAACTTGATTTTTTTTAATTATTATTTATTTTTTAGCTCTAGCTTGGTAAAACTCTCCTGCACATTTGATTAAAAGTAACCTTATGACTGAAGGAAGCAATTACCTGACATCACAACTTAAATTTTAAAGCCATAATGCAAGTCATTCTTTTCAAATCATTGCAGCATTTACTAATGTGATAAAGTGTTATCAGTTTATAACATGTAATTAAAACTAAGCACATTATATGATATGCTGTGATTAAGAAATTACGGGCTATCACAGCAATGGATTAAGATAACTTATACAAATACCCAAGTAACAAGAAAATACTTCATTAACCACTGACGATTAATGTTGTACGCCTGGTCTTTTTAGACAACCACCTTAGCTGATTTTTGTAAGCACAATTTAAGATAGATTCTCAAAGCAGCTAATAGGAGCAAAGCAGCTAAAACCTAATATAGTAAGTTCATCCTCTTACAATATTAAATTAAAAGCTTACAGTATGGATTAATTTTATTTAGCATATTTAAGTAAAATTGCAATACAAGTCTCCTGCTACACATCCAGTTTAGTCTTCCCCAACTTTAAGAAAAATACATCTATTGTACTAGTCTGTCTAGTGATGATAATACCTTGGCCTTGACTTTTGAACAAATAAAGTAAAATTTCATTAGCCTAGCTTAAAAATAAAAATGAGAATACTGAGAAGAGGAATACATAACTTTCTTTACTGTGAGGGGGGTGCAGCACTGGAACAGGTTGCCCAGAGATGTGGTAAATGCTCCATCCCTGGCAGTGTTCAAGGCCAGGTTGGACAGAGCCTTGGACGATGTGAGGCATCCCTGCCCATGGCAGGGGGATTGGAACTAAATGTTCTTAAGGTTCTTCCCAACACTAACCATTCTATGATTCTACGATTCTATAACAGCATATACTATTTACCCAGAAATAAGTGCAAGGATACACTAACAAAAGTGATTTCCTTCTTTAATTTTGCCTAAATTAGGAATTGCTGGAAATATTGCATAAATTCCATAGAAAACATGTATTTAGCTTCTGATAATTCAGTTCAGCAAAGCTGAAGGTAAGCTTACAACTGACTGTATGGGAGAACAAGTGGGACTGTGCATTAACCAATTAAATGAAGCAGTAAGTGGAAAAAGGTGAGTGCTAACACCATAATACAACAAGCAAGACCTTTATTAGAATATTGTGTTAGCTACAACATTTACATGTCACAAAAGGATGTCTTCTCACTGCTGAACTTAAGATGTCTGCCTTAGCCAGCTAGTCTTCCTCACTGACTGAAAAAAAAAAAAAGGCAGGTTCTTTGAGAGGCAATTCAGAAGCCTGATCCTGATGCTCCAAATTGCTCTCTGGAAAAGCTTCTTATTCTTTAGACCATAAGGACGAGTTAGTCAAACTACAGGTCTTTGAGTCAAGTGAGGCAAGTAAGTACTCCTTGGCTTGCAAAAGGTGTTGAAATACAACTAATAAACCTGATTCAAGGCCTCTGAAACCTGCCATACTGAAAACCTCACAAGGCGTGAAACTTCATGTTCTGTAACTACTCAGACAGGAAGATGACAAAAGCAAAGAGAAACATGGGAAGCTGGACTAAAGTCAGAGAAATTGAATCAAGTAGTCATATTTTCATTTAAAACACAACAACGATTATAATTATAGTCTCTCCTGCTCTTCATAGAGATATAGCCTTTACTCAAGATACAGACATTTATGTTCAATTTTCTTTCCTGCCTGGAACAATCCAAAAACCATCTCTCCCTTTTCCTAGGAAATATTCCACTCAGTAGTCATGACAAATCTTAATCATTTAGAAAAGAACCTGAATAATAGCTCACAGCTTGACAATTACTGACAATCAAATGGAAAGAGTTAGGTTCCAAATTTCCTCAAAGGAAAATTCAAAATACATGAAAAAAAAAAAGAAAATCACAAGTTTGAACAGGATTTTAAAAAGCAAAGAGAGTTTCTATGCAGCAATTTTTGGTCTGTGTATGAGTAAGGGAATATTCTTAATTGTGATGATTACTTTTCTTTAATCTGTTCGAAGATGGAAGGAAAAAAGTGTGATCTCAGGATTCTGGGGACTTGCGGAGCATGAATAGTTTAGTTCAGGTCAGAATGCTTCAAGCACCCGAAGACAGGATGCTGAGTTTACCACTGAAATAGGATTTAAGAGAGAGAGAATACACTTTACAATTTAATCTGACTTCAAACTATATGCTCTGTTTATTATTAGAATAATCTGCATTATTCAAGAGTACATTGACTAGTGTGCTTTTAGAGACTGACACAAAGGAAATCGTAATGTACTCAGACCTCTTAATCAGCTAGCATTGCACATACCTGAGGAAATCTGCTTTGCTCTTATCCTTCAACATCATCTTGCTGTTTGTACTTGAGTATACCTGCTACCTAGAATACTTTTTGTAAACTTTCATTTACCTCTAAAAACCCCAGAACTATTTGTTTTATTCTTTTCAGTTTCTATTCTTTCTGTACTTAGGATTTCTATTCTTTTCTAGTACTTATTTGGAAAACTTAAGTTTAAATATGCTTTCGTTACAACTACAAGCAGGAAATAATCTCTTTTCCCACCTCCACCCACCCCAATGTCAAAAATGGACAGTCTAGCCAAGAATATATCTGCCAGATCAACATTGAGGAATACTCAGAAAGAAATGGGTGCACAAGATAGTTACAGAAGTGGATAAAGGGGGAAAATTTCACTAACCTGGGCAGTCAAACTGCAGCAGATGTTGAGATCTGAAGGGAGATAAATGCAAAGATTAGAAAAGCAAGTAAAGCAGAGGGAGCCACTGGGGTGTCAGAGGTATCTTGCTTAATAATTATATTGGACCTTTACAAAACCAGTGCGTTGTTAGTCTTCCACTGAAGACACATATGGCAGATTAAGTGGATGAGAAAGGCGATAGTGCTTAAAATCAACAACTAGACCTACAGTTTAAACGTTTTAGAGTAACTACAGTATAGAGAAATATCTGCTTGACACACAGTTATCTGTTGGTACTAGACATAATTTGAAAGATACAAACCTATCATTGCACAACAAACTGAAAGATCCTGGGAAATAAAAAATGTGACAAGACTTCAGATAAATGACTGATGTAGGAAATCTGAAGAAATGAACAGGTTTCTTGAACAGTAGCCCATAAAAGCAAGCGAATGTAGTAATGGAGGCTGATTGTTTTCCAGTTTGAGTAAAAAAAAAATCCAGATGTAACAATTAGGTATTAAATATTATTTTACACAACATCCTAGAAGTAGCAAGTCATGACATAATACAAGTGGTTCACAAAACAGAGACAGTACTTACCTTACAAGAAGTAAATTTATTCAAGATGTGCTATGTTTATGCACTTTACTGTGGATAATGTTTAAGTTTAGAGATTTTTGGTTACTAGATTCCATGCAGTATACTATCATACTTTTCATCATACTTTGCACTCAGACATAAAGGACAACATTTATATCTGTGCTTCTATTTGTATCCACTGTGGAATCCAGGGACTTAGGACTTAAAGGAAGGAGAGAAGTACAGGATTAGGACCGTACACACAGAATGCACAACTTGAAGAGCTTCACTTATTGCAAGATATGCAACTCCTTTCTATTATGGTTTCTTGAGCAGATGCATGTCTCATTGCAGGGAATACAAAGCAACCAGCACTTTCTATGCAGAGATAACCACTCTTACAAGGAGAGCAGATGAAACTGGTTTCTCAAATAAGAAGTCTAACTTAGAGATGCTGCACCTGACATCTTGTGTTAAGGAACACAACAAGAGTAGAGGAGGCTTGAAGAGTTACAAAAATATTTGTAAGCAATGTTACAGATGACAATAGGGTCTTGTTGAGCAGAACATCAACTACTGCAGTGAGATTCATCCTGACTATGTTACAGCTTGTCCCAACATGGTAGCTCAGATCTGCCTGGAGAATCTTGGGTGATTTATATACACTTCATATTTTCCAGTATAATTCTTCTTAATGACCCACAGCTTTTGCTTGAGGAGGGTGCAGTCCACAAGTGGAAAATGACTATTTTTCTAATTGAGCAGAATAGAGACTATTTTGTCCTGACTAAATAAGGCCTTTCAAACATTGGGTACATGGAAGTTAAGACAGTTTTAAAGTACATGGCAAGAATTTCATCTAAGTTCCTAGACAAACTGTGGCTACAGAGGATCTAATGAGACCTTGGCTCTTCATTTCCCCAAGCTGATTGCACAGGAGGACAGTTTTTACTGGCACATGTTCTAGGGGGTGAAAGTTCAAACACTGAATCCGCACAGCAGAATCTGATCTTTTCTTAAGAAAAACAAGACACATCAGTGATACAGAATGAGAAATGGGTAGAGACAAGTCAAAATGGCTGGTTGATAAAGAAGAGAGTTGAAGGACAAGTTATCCTGAATCATTTTAGGAAGGCAGCCCAATGTGGTAAACAGTTGTAGAATAGTTAAATCACATGAAGGCAAGCATCTTACATTACGGGGGGGGTGTAAAATCTGCTAAAGATCTGCATTTTCTATAACCCATATCAGCAAGTCCTCCTATTCATTATGTTGTTTCTAAGGGGGAGAGCTAGGAGAGTCACAACATGGGGGAGGATAAGACTTCTTAGCTAAAGAACAGGAACAAACTGGACGTTCCAGCAACAGATTAAGAAGTACAGACCAGCAGACAGCACTATCTTTTTGTCTCAGGACAGACAATCTGGGCAGAGTTCTAGCCCCAGCAACTTCAAAGTAACAACACAGAAGATCTGGAGAGAGACTAAGCCACACAGAACAGACTAATATCTGAGCTGTGTAACTCTGTGAGGCAGCCTAGAAAATTAGTTTGTCCATATGCATTAAGAAGTTCTTATGATTAACAAGTACTTTACAGCTATTCCCACCACCTCCACACCCCTCCCAGGAATAAAAATGTGTGTCTTGTTAGGATGGTAAAGATTTTTGAATGTAATTAAGCTTCCACCTGAGAAGCAGACTGCCTAAATAATTTAACCTTTAAGTTCCTATCATCTGTTCTGATGAGATATATCTGAAATATATTGCTATAAAGCTTCCCTATACAGCAAAAGGATCATGACCTTTCTCTCTGGCAACAGAAATTACAACTGCAGTATTGTCTATAACTATCTTTAAGCACAGAGATTGTCTAAAGAACAGACTCCAGAGTTCTGAAGACAGTTCACATTTTGAAGGCACTGTATGTGTCACTAAAACCAGTGAGCTTCCTCAAGGGAACTTGTTGCCCCAGATGTCAAAAGGAGGTTTCCCCACAGACACTTAATAAACTCTTCTAGTATTTCACGAGGGCACATAAAACACCTGCCTGTGGGAACTGGCCAACTTTCAGCAGCCCATGTGATCGCACATGTAGCCTGGTATGTGGCACAATGTACATCTTCACTGTTGCATTTTGATTTGCAAGCCTGAACAGGCTCTAGAACTTACCACAAGAGAGGTACGCCCTTGCAAATGCGTAAACCAAAGAGGCCACCATCACCTTCATACCAAAGGAAAAGGTTTGACTTCTCCAAGGGTTTAAAAACCCTACTGAGGTCTTTGATGAGGTCTCTAAATATTTCACCACTAAATATTTTCTGTAGAGAACATCTGTCTGAATTAGTCAGCTACCACAAAGACCTGGGTTAAAATCCTAAAAGCTGTCAACAAGTCAGATGACAAGGGCCCTGTTATTGTTAATGGTTTTGACCTAACACAAGCTAAGGAACTTCACACATGTGGCATCGTAATGGAAATACTGAGTTCTGAAAGTCATGACATAAGAAGCAGTCTCAATTATGTTTAATTTCAGTTTGCAGATGAAGAGATTTCCCCAAAGCTTTTTTTTTTTTTTTTTTTTTTTTTTTGAGATGAAAGTGAGTAATTTCCTACTTTGCAGGAAACTTTCTATTGTAAAAGGTACCATTGGAAGGGCAGCTGAAACACCATAGGAGACAATGAATAGGAAACAAATTGAACTGGAAGGATTATCCAGGTGAAAAAGCCCAAAATGACTGAGTAATGACAACTCAAATGCTCAAAATGGGCCAAGCAGTCTCCAAAGGAAACACAGCAAGGTTCTCAATCTGTTGCAGTTGTTTATGGACTGAGCAGAGCAGGGGATTAGTGGCCTGGTAAGAATGTTTGTCATCACTGGCATGTCTTCCCAGCCATTCCTAAGGTCTATAAAAAGAAAAGACAGCCAAATTGATTGCCTTCATGCAACATATAATACCATAAGGAACAAGGAATCTCCTCTAAATTCTTCCAGACACAGTGTATTCCTGGTTTCATACAGTGAAGCACAGCACCACAGAGGACATATACACTGTGGAATATTTTTATTTTCCAGTGAAAAACAGCTACACAGGGTTCACTACTGGCAGCCAGGCTTATTTAGAGACAAAACCCTCCCTTGATCACAAAGTTTCCTCAGGAATCTAAAAAGGCAACTGACGAGCAGAGCCAGCTAACCTATTTTCAAAGAAGATGCCAGCAGAGCCTCAACCTGTACTTAAACAATGGCCCTGGGGCTGCTGTATCTCACTGGAATAACCCGTTAGCTGGTCAGCTGCTTGGAAGCCTCTTTACTTTTCATTATGCAGTTGACAAACCTTAAAGCAGAGACCAAGATGATACTTTGTTGCTCAGTGGCAGTTTCTAGAATCTGAGGCAGGTTCTAGCTATCTTTCCCAAGCATTAAGCCTGCAGTCTCACTTCCCTGCTCATTGGAGGTCCAGGGGAAACTATTCCTGACAAGTGCAGGTTCAGAGTAGCAATGAGACTAAATCTTCATTATCTATGGAGGAGAAGAAATCAGTATTTGAATCTGCCTGGAAACAGATTCTCCCAGGGAAGTTGTTTGAAGAAAATGGCCAGGCACACACCATTTTTTCAAATCTCAAACAAGCAGCACAAGACGCAGAGCACACACGCCCCACACAGCTACTGCTGACCAAATATCTCCACGCATGCAAGTAAGCACCCATCATGGAATTTGCACTTGGATAAGCATTAAAGTCAGATTTACACAGTAAATTAAGGAATAGGTAGCAAAGCAGGGTAAGAAATATTGAAGTTATTCTCCCTGAGCCATTCTGAAGGTTTAAGAGAACAGTCAACGTTACGGTAACTTTAACACTGCATATCAATTATATACAAGCCTATAGCCATATTTAAACAACAAGCTTAATTTTCAAAGAGATGTAGTCATTCTTTAGAAGTATTTTCTTCATAAAAAACAATTTAGACTTGGAAGAGTAAACTTTATCAATACACATTTTTTTACTGCATTGCGCTAGGTATACTTTGCTCCAAATACACTTAATCATTTCCTTGAGATAGTCCTTTAAATCCAACTTGGAAAGTGTTTTGCATTTCTGTTGTGGACTCATATTTAAACCTGAATGAATTAGAGTAGTTTTTATTTTGCTACTTGCCTATTTTAGGGAGACATTAAAAGAAAAAAAACTCTCAAATCACTGCAGTTTAGACTACTTTAAAAATTGAGAGGAATAACAACCACTTGATTTAGTAACCCTCTGAATTATCAGTTTGCTCTTCAACAACCTGAATTAATGCTTTAGAAGTCTCAACCCAAACCATTCCATATTGTAAGTCAAAACCTATTTATAGTATTTCTCCCAACCCAGTCCCCCAAAATCACATGGAATGGAACACCTACTAATGGAATTTGACACCAATTAAACTGGGATAAGAAAAGCTCTCCCTTTTTGGTTCTCCCCTGTGAGAGCCAAAAGGAATATGATGCCTATTCCACAGGCAGCTGTATCTACCAGTCAGAGACTGGTAATTCTTGCCAGCTGCTTGTTATGAATCCTATCTAGCATGCCATAATTCACTTGTTTAGTTTTAGTTAGAACCTTACTCAAGAGCAGATTATTTTCTCTGGTTTTAACATCTTTAATTCTATCTAGAAAATATGGTGCAGATGGTTAAAACTGAAGTCCTGGCTAATTCTACTATTCCAGAGCTTTTATTTCTGTCCTACTACAAGTGTCAGAATGTGCATCCTCTTTTCTTCCAATATGCTTCAGGAACACAAGAGAGAGAAATCAGGGCTTGTCCCAAGTAGGGTCTCTTGAGTGCTTCTGAAGCACTAGGAGCTCCTCTGCTGCACCAAGCCAGCAGACAGCAGCTGATGTGCAGTGACAACAGCACACCAAGTCTGCAACCTCCAGTTGCCATGGAGTGGTGACACACAATGACCAAAATCAGTAGGGCCTGTAGCACCTATGTTTCACCACATGGTCAAAAGCACCCAACACTCTAGCAGAAACTGCCTTTCCAGGTGGGAAAAATGGTACCTGATTAAGTACAGCAACCAGGTCTGAGGCCAAAGGGAAGAATTGTAGCCATGAGGCTCTGTAGTGAAATGTTTTCTCTTAGGGCATTTGGAACCAGCATCCCATTCTAACAGTCTAGCTATTGTTGGTCAACCCTAACGGTGGGAAAATTTCAAGAGTTTTAGCATGACAGAAACTCACTTGTCTAAGTGCCATATCTCTTTTCCAGTATTGCTACAGTTTCAAAAATATGCAGTAAACAATGGAACAATAGTACCTTTCATTTTCAAAAGCTGAGGAAAGTAATCTCAGGTTTGGTAGATGTATCAGCAGAAAGTTATTTTTTTCTTCCAGCCTTTGACTTATCTGGAAGTACGTACTTTTATGTACTTCTGTCGGGTCACAAAATGTGGGGTTGTTATCAAAAAGTAGACAAAGCTACGATTAAGGAAGTCCAGAGCTATCTACTGGAGTTGAAGTACCTGTGTTGGATGGACAGAATCCATGCTGTGCTTTGATGAAGACTGATCTAGACACTTTCACAAATACAGATCCACAGAAACTCTAAGATTTTAAATAGTCCCTCAGCATGCATCACTGCCCACCAGCAATAAATGCTATGGTTCTTCACTTATTCATATTTTCATAAAAATAAATACCTTTAAAAAAAAACCCAACAAAATCTTAAATATATGACCTGGAGATACTAAAAGGCTTTTCATACTGGTCATTTACCCAAGACTGAAGGTTAGAAAAAATCCTAATACATTCTGGAAGCAGAAATACTGCTATTTATGAAATACAAGTTTTAATTTTCATCAGTAAAGCTGAGGATTATTTTATTAAACTATTTCAGTTTCAAGCTTTCTCAAAGATTAGTGAGCACTCACATGATACTTAATGGTCCATATACATAAGCAAACAGAAATCTCACATTTATGTTACTTACATAGTATTTTTTTAACAGTGTAAACACATGAAATTTTATTCCAATTCATACTGTTTATTACCATCCCTATCATACTCGCTGATCAAAGTTTCATTTAGGCTTTAAATATTTCAAAGTATGGCTAAAAGTCCTGGGTACATAACACAAGTTAAGTAGTACCTCAATCCTCCATAGATTCTTTGTGTACATTGAAAGGTCCCTAAACTAAGTTTTGCACTGAATTTAAATCAGATGTTTTGAAATATTAAAGAAAAAAAATAAAGCTAGTTTCCATATAATAATGTGATCTGCAAAGCCAAGAATGGAACCTAAGCTTCTTGTTTAGAATGGTTTTAAATAAAAGTAGTGGGAGCTTACTAGAAATTGTTTAATATTTTTCTCTCTGGTTTACAGGAGGACCAGAGAATTATACAGGAAAATTGAGTATTTAGATACAAGCAAATTAAAACAAAAACTTGTGGTTTCAGGAGGTGGTTCTGATAATAAAGCTTATCAGGGAAGAATTCCTAAGAGCTGGTGAAGCCTCCCCTCTCAAAAGCAGCATACAGAACAAACTGACTACCACTGAAGACTGTGTTATAAATAGTTAAGCATAGTTTAGCTTCATGGTTCCTCTGAAACTGAGGGGAGAAAAAAAAATCCAACAAAAAAAAAGCTGTCAAGCTGCCATTTAAATCTGAGCATTATTTTGAGGTCATCTTAAAAACATCAGATTCTAACCGTACTGTTTTCTAGTGTTGATCAAGCATTTGTATCAGAAACCACATTAATCAAGTTGTTTTCCTGTACTGGAGCTGTAGTTTGCAATCAGAATTTGTGCCAATCTGATATGGGGGAAAAAAAAAATATGAAAAAAGTGCACTCAGCAGGAGTGAAAGCACACTATAAAAAGAAAAATGATATAATATAAAAATAGAGGGGTTTGTCCCCTGTCACTCAACCAGCAGCTTCAGTCCACCAGCAGCTTCAGTCCAATCTAAAACTAAGAAGCATTCCTATAAGCATCTTGGTAAGAAGTTGTAAGCTTTTCATTTAATAAAAGTATTTTAGAGGTTCTATGTGACTGCTTATACAGTCTTGTGTTTTGGTTCTCTAGAAGTGTTGACAATCATTTACCACCTATCCAAGAACTTTCTCTAAAACACCCTCCTTATTCTCCTCTGAACACTGTTTTATTTCAAAACATCTCTACAACACTTCTGGGGAAATAGCATAAGATGTCACAACAGCTTTGTCATCCAATTGTACAGTCTTTTGAAACGGGCTAATTCCAAGTGTTGTAGAATGAGAGCTACACAATTAAAAACTAAGTAACAAGAACTAGCCAGGAATAAAAGGCAGTTTACAGCTGCTCAAAAAACAAACCATCCCCCACCCTAAGGCAATTCTTAAAACAAGTACCTGATGCAGTGTCAGTAACCTTGCCAATGTAACCAACCAGAAAGCTGTGGCAGCACTTGTGATACTGCACAGAAATCAATGAGCTTTTAAGGAGCTGAAGACGTTTATTATAATTACTCTTACTGTTTTATCATGGATGAATAATAAAAACTAATACGATCCTTCTATCTATGCTCTCTATAAAACTCTTTTGAATATAAGGATGTGTAATGCTCTAAATAGAGCATCCCATTGCAGGTTGTGGGCTTTTGGTTTCTTTTGGCTTGTTTTTTTCCCCTTTCCCTTCTAAGCCTTTTAGTTTCCACCTCTTCAGTTCAGACAGCACCACCAGGAAGCTGTCCAAAAATAATTCACCGTTTAAGTAAGCAGTGCAGTGACTGCCAGCCAGATACATTTCATGCAGTGCATCTCCCAGTTGCCTCAAAAAAAGAAAGAAAAAAAACCAAACCCTGCTAGGGAAACAAGTTAACTTTACTACATGTATAAGAAATCGCTGATTGAGATCTTTCCCATCATCAGAAGCTAATGTTGTAGATGACAATAAAAGCCAGCTGAATTGGCAGTTAGAAGCACCACATAACAGAATTAATTATATGAGTGCTATAGCAATGAACAACAAAGCTAAAGTTTGAGACAGGAAAATCCAAGTATTTTTCTTTTAATAAACCTGGAAAATGGTCAACAAAATACACCCTTAAAACTGCAAATTTTAACACACACACACACCCCTCAACTTAAGGAACAAAACTTAGAAGTTTTACTCATTTTCTGTTATTCACTTCTTCCATTACTCCACTGAAATGCACAAGTATCATTGACCATGTATGCAGCTCTACCAACACTTTTCTAATGTCTCTTTTCATGGTTAAAGTATTTTAAACCTTAGACTGAGAAAAAGGAACTAAAATTTTAACTGACTCCACTAACAGTTCTGATTCGAGCCCTCTTAATAACAGACAGCACAAAAATTAATTTCATGTTTTTCCCCCAACACAACAACTTGCAACAACTATTGCTTCCTATCACCTATCACACAAAAGAAAGTAGCTGTAGTTTTAAATACATCATATGTAGGAAGAAATATGCACTTACCAAGTGAACATAAGGCACAAAGTATCCAAAAAGTGCTGCTGGAATCCCAAAAGCCCAGATTCGATAACTGAGAATTCTGAAAACTGAGAAATTACAAATCTTTTTTTCAGGAGGAAATCTGAACTTTCCCTTCTTTCCTCCCTCTGTGTCTTTGGTGTTGGAAACAAGGGGTTTGTATGTAAAGCCAGCCAGGAACAGAATAAACATGAGGATGCACAGGACCCGCAAGGTGTTGTATAGACCAACAGAATCAATCAAAACTCTCAAGAGGAAGGGCAGTGACACGGTGAACAAGCTGCTGCCTGCAGTGACAATGCCATTCACTAGTCCAAGGCGTTTCTTGAAATAGTGCCCCAGAATGACCAAGGACGGCTGGTATGCAAATGAGCAGCCACAGGCGAATAGAACTCCATAGGTGAAATACAGAGGTTCAATGGTGCTAGATCAAAAGAAAAACGAGAAAATCCTTAGTGTTTGTACAACACTGTATGCTCACATCCACCTACCATATGCAAGACATTTTTTCAGTGAATTGATACGTTTACAGGGAGTAAGAGTTTGTATGTACCATATGCAAGACAGTTTTTCGATGAATTGATACGTTTACAGGAAGTAAGAGTTTGTGTGTACTTATAGTTGAAATACACTGTGTAAGTATAATTCAGCAATTATTCCATTTCCTTCCACTAAGATTTTCACAGAATTAACTGAACAGATAAAAAAGCAATATTATATTTAAGTATAATTACACTAAACAGACTAAAAGAAAGTTTTTAAAATAAAAATCATTGTCAGGGTGAATTAGCCTAATGTAAAAGTTCAACCATTGCTGGGGGTTTGGCTTTTTCTTTTCCAGAAAGCTGTATTGGTTTGGTTTTCACATTATGTCACTGTGCTAGCAGTTCAAATGGAATACTGAACACTCCTCCTAAACCCAGAAAATCAAGTATTGCATAGTTTATTATAAAAATAAAACAGCGAAAGCAGTAAACATCATTAATAGTGAAAAATAAACCAAAAATCCTGTCAATTTTTTATACCATATTAGGAGATGATAGACTTTAAGTATTAAATTTCTTAAACAAATATTCTTGTTTTTATTAAGTATTCTAAATTCAGTATTTTGACCCAAACACTGGATATGCTAAGAAAGAAAAAACACACTAATAAAGAATGAAACATTTTCATTCATATCAAGGAGGACCTTCATCGCAAGGTTCTCCCCTCCATTACCATCTCCTATAAAACAAAATGAAGCACAGCCATTGTATTAGATCACAGTCAGACATGTAACATTAGAAGGCATTTGTGTGAGAAACCTTAACAGCATGAAGTAACAATGTTAGTATAATTACTTAGTATTATAGCATTAGTAAGTCAAAGGAAACTTTTTTTACATGTAGATGAAGGAGGCAACATGTATAAAATGTTTTTATACAAGATTTGAGGTGGAACATGCTGACCGCCTTTATTATTTTAAGTACTATGTTTTCAAGGTACCATGGGCTTTTTTCTATCAGCTAACAACTGCTTTTAAAGCACTTACAGAAAACTATTTAATCTGTTTGCCAATATATTAACTTTTTTTAAAAAACAGCTTTTTTTAATAGGCTTTTTATTGCAGGAGATTACCCACCAGCATCCCTCTGTAAGCTTCTCATGCATTAAGGAAATTCTTGGAAAATGGTATTTGACTAACAAAGGTCTGACACCAGAACTCTGGTTTTGTGTATTGTATTGATCATACACAAGGTAAGAGAACAGAAACAACGTACAGGAGAAAGACTGATTACCTTTATCAATGGAAAATAACCAGGAAAGAATAGAAACAGAAGTTATAAAATGAGAGGAGGAACATAATACATTAAGGACAGGAACTTCTGCATACATCTGTAGATTCATTACAAGAATTTGCAGCATGGGATGCACAGTAATATATTTTCCTGCATTACAAATACTCTTACATCTCAGTTTCCTAAGAAATAAAATTATATTAAGAAATCAGTATGTAACAAAAGCAGTAAATCAAATTTACATTTATCTACTATGTAATATTTTACTTTTAGAACACTGATTTCTATATCTGAACTATACTCTCACAATTAACTGGTAACATCGTAAGCATATTTAGTGTAAGTAAGAGAACACCAAGAATGCACAGTAACATGGCATGTACTCTAACAGGAATTCATCTCAAAGTGTTCCTCAAATTCTAAAACAAAGTTCAAATAAGCTAAAATTTTTTTTAAAACTTTATGAAGTAAATTCTTTTTGCAGTCCTCTTGTGCCCTGGTTCCATTGGATATCAAGGAAACACAAGGATGACAGCATTTGTTCAAAGGAAAAAAAATCTTTCCATTTTGAAAAGTTTTCAGTTATAACAGCTAGACTGTTTTAGTATTTATCACTTAAACACACTACTGGGAAGCAAGGGGGAAGAAAGACTTTTCCAAGCTGCATGCTTTTAGTTTTAACCTCATCTGTGGTTAACAAGCCTCTTAAAACATAGCAGGAAGTAGGGTTTTTGTTTGCTTGCTTTAATAAAATAAAGGAAAATACTTGCACTTGGATTAACAACACCAAAACAAAAAAACCACACGCACACACACACACACAAAAAAAATCAGGATCAGAAGCTTGTTCAAATAACAAAGCTTTAACACTAGTCTCAGTACCTAAGACAGAACTATTTATCTTCTCCTCCTGTAAATATGTGTATAAGCTTCCACACTAGAGAACATATGCCCAAACTAGATGTATTAGCTCAGGCGTAGTGCCACACAGCATGGCTGTTCATCCATCTGATTCAGAGTACAGGAACACAAATTACATTTTCACCAGCCTGTCTCTAGACACACCTTTATCTTCATAGAAACTCTTCGAAATTTTTGCTTTTGGTTGTTCCTGCACTTATTCTGCTAAGGGTGGAGTAAAAAGCAGACTGAGAACTACAGGTAACTGTGGCTTATTTTCCTGCTACACTACTTCTTACTCTATCTTCACTAACCAATTTCTACTGGTGATTAGAATAAATGAGTAATTTCCTGTTTCCTCATCTTCTACTGGACATGTCCAAGAAATCAGCTGCTCTTGAACTTCTCAGGGTTTATTCTGCAAAAGTCACAGAAATGTGTAAAATGAAGTGTAATCTAGAGGAAAAAAAAGCTCAACTACTGTTCAAGTTTTTTCAGTAACACAGGAAAGAACTGCAATTTTCTTTATAAAGCCACTAAGCCTTAAGTATATGTCATTATACTAAGGTTTTTCATCACCTGTGTTTGGCAATAGGACAAGTCATAATAAAAAGAATCAAATTTTACTAGAATCTTAACACCTGCCTGGAGGTTCTACTGCATATTTATCAACATTAAAACAGTGTTTTAAAAGCAAATGGAGGGGACAGGATGGGGGAAAGCAGACAATATTTATGTACCTGTTACATCACAGCATACATTAAGAAACATACAAGTTTATTCAGGACAATGCTGTTGATCTGATAGCATTAGTCTTGCCACTGATACATTTATATATAGTGGTTCCTGTTAAATAGGGAGTGCTGTTATAAAGTTATATTTTTCAAATTATTTTCAAGTTGAAAGTACCACTGGAGAGTTTTTACAAGTCAGTTAGAAAGACAAAAACAAAACCAAGTAAGCCAAGGTTCCTACTCTAACAGATAAAGTAGCATTGCTTACTCTTTCATATTCTGCTTATAGTATCAGAATTACACCCCCCACCATTAAATTGATAGAATACTTCAAGGATAAAGAAATTTTTTTTACCTTACAAAAGAACTTGAAAGGAGTCCAACAAAGCCTACTGCAGCTCCAACAACAGCTACTTTTCGACAACCAAACAGGTCTGTGAATATGCTGACTATTGGAGAACAGAAGAAGACCATCCCCATAGAAAGAGAACTCACCCATGCTGCAAAATAAAAAAATACAGCATTTTAGAGGACCAAGTGATTTAAACTTTCAGCTAGTATTTCTTTTAGTTCAGCAACATACAATCTTACATAAATTTGGGGAAAAATTGGGTGACTTTTAAATATGTAAATAGATTTTAAAATACATTTACCTAACATGGTAAAAAAAGCCTAAAAAATTTACATAATCAACTAATTTAGACTTTACCAGCTCAAAGAATGCAGTTGGCAACAGAACTAGTTATTACTTTTACTTTTTAATATAACAATTATTCCTCTACTAAGCCTAGTATTCAAACTGATGACTAAACCATTAAAGATACTTTTGAGGCTCCATATCCATTCTGACATCAATCAACACATTTCATTTAATTCTAAACATTAATTACTCTAAAACAGATTTAACTCAATTACATAGACCTAGATCATATTGAACACTAATCATGAGTAAACAAACAATAGGCTTTTATACTGTAATATACACATTAGAAACAGGATTTTACTTTAAACTAAAAAAACTTAAGCTAGTACAAGCATTTCCATATTTAACGGAAAAATGTCACTATATCTGATGCTGCTCCAGTTCTACAGACATTGTTAAAACTGTACTGTGCTTATAAATATTATAAATCATTATAAATATTAGACCATTAAGATTCGGTTCAGGTGAGTACACTATGGTTTCTGCCACAAGTGTGGCTTTTTACTCCAAGTGTACAAAAAATATCTTCACATAACTTAGGCAGACAAGAATTTTATTCATTTTGAATTATAGGTCAGCTTTGTGCTTCACTTTATGCAGCGGTTCAGAACCACATCATTTACTTGCTATCATCTATTCACTCTTTCAGACATGTATTACTGATGTAACACCCAACAGCTCTCCCAGGGCATAAAGGTAAATCAAGCTGCTGTAGCACAAAAGTTACAGCAAATATATTTAGGTAGATAAACATCCCCATCTATATGGGAAAAAAAAAAAGAAAAGAAAAAAAGAAAAAGGTCTAAACAAGCAGTGGAGAAGCGAATGATGCCAGAGGCATTGAAAAAATATTTTAACTTTTTTGGAACTGCGCAGATGAAAGGGCTCTTTCAACCGGGAATGGATTTAAATCTGTGAAACTGCCTTTTTTTTTTTATCATATCTCTCCTAAAGACACAGCTGGAGAAACAATATAAAAAATATAACCTAGAGACCTAATGAAGAATATTTGCAAGTACATCTATCAATATCAAGACTCCATAGTGTTGTTAAAGTGCCAATAAGCCCTCCACACTGATGAAGACACCATTGTGCAAGGCACTGAGGACAACAGCAAAGAGAATAAGCAAACAAAAAAAATAATTGTTTCTTCAAAGAATTTGCAACATAAATGAAAGACAAAAGAGAACAGATGGCTAACAAAAAAACAGAAATGAGAGTACAAGAACTCAACCCTGTATTTTAGGCCAAAAAATGGTTTCAATGAACCATGACCTAACTTTGGGGCAGGGGGACTGTTATTGGGGTTTTTTGAGCATGAGATAAATACAATGGAGTTTCAAGTTGCAATTTGAAGAAGAGCTACTTCTATGGGCATTTCCTGGGCACAACTAATCCAGATGAGATCGCCCTGGCAGCCTTGCACTTCTGCAGCAGAAGCTTGAGCTGTTTGAAGGGAAAGCACAAAAGACTAGGAAGAACAGGGCCACTGTGACACTGACTGAAAGGCAAAGACTATGAAAGGTCTGGTTCAAAGAGATCTGTCCTATATCACAGCCCAGATGGCTCCTGATGTTGCAAGACAACATCATACCAACTACAATTTGTAAGCTGTTCTCACATAACTAGGAGACCAGCCAGTTACAAAACTTCCAAGAAGTCCAACTTCTGCAAGATTCCTTATCTTTTTACTTATCCTTCCCAGAGTGAGCTATAGAGAGACTGCAGTTCTACTGTCCAAAGGGAACTGCAGACACTAGGAGGTAGTACGTCCATGGCTTCCTGCCATCCCCACAAGTAAATGGCAACTCCACAACCATAAGCAGACCTCAGCATCTCTGCATGATTTGCAGGGCAGCTCTAAGAATCATGGAGTACCTGTGAAACCTGGGATATCTGCAAGGCCAAGAGAAAAGACAGCTAAATCTCAAGTGGACATTACAAGACTCACACCATCATCAGATTCACAGTGGTATGAAAGTTCCAAGGAATGGTTGAACCTTCCTGCCTATGTATGAGAAGACACAAAGGCAACTCTGACACTAGATAAGCCCACTAGAAATTACTGGTTACAAGAATCCAGTCTCACATGGATATGTATTTGTCCCCTATTCATGCAGACAAACTAAGCAACTGAAACAGAGTTTAAGTAGCATGCATGAAGTCATAGACTAAATTACTTCAGAGCCACAGATACAAATCCAGCAGCCCTAATTTCCAGTTAGCACAGACTGTGATTCAATTAGCATTCTACTTAGTGAAATCAAAGTTTACAGTACTTTTTAATGGCTTATACAGCTAATAAAATAATTGGAATTTAAAAAAAGCCTGAAGTGAAAACATTCCGCTCAAATTACATTCAGTTAACAACATGCTGACTTTGGCTCTTCGTGCTTCCTCATGAAAGAAATATGCCTTTCTTCTCATTTAACTCTCTTTTTTGTTACAACAACAGTCAAACCCTAAAAAGAGAAGTTCCCACTGATTTTCAACACAACAGACAGTTAAGAGGAAGGACAATGGCCTTACTTGAAGTGTATCAGAACAGCACTGTGATTCAACTGCGGAAGTGGGAGTCCATGCTTTACCACTTATCTACCTAATGGAAACTGGAGCCCTTTCAATTATGACTTTAATATGAAGCTCTTGTGTCCTACTGAAATTTAACTTGAAGAGATGTTGTGGGCATGTCTTGTATGAGCAGTTTTATTATTTAACAAAAAGAATGTTCTTGAAGTTTAACTTCACATGAGTGCATAGTTCAATAAAGTCTATCTTATTCATACTTCATGAAGAAACCTAGCACCAAAAAATCAAGATAAAAACAGAACAGCACATGTGAAAATCCTTAATTTCTGTAGGGCAAATTATTGCTGCAATATCTTGATCCTATTAAGAAATTGGTGGCTATGAAATATATTCAAAAGATCCAAGTAATTTTCACTATCACTTTGCTCAAGTTTTCAAGCATTCTTACTCTTTCTCCTCTAGTATGAAAAAGGTACAATGAATTTTCTTCCACATTTTTAAAATAGAAATTACAACTGTCCCAAATAAGTAATATGAAAAAATACAATTGCAGCTTGCCAAAATAATGAGAGTTCTCCAGAGCAGCCATTACATATTAATTAAAACATTTCTCCTCCAGGCTATTGGCTGCTTTCCTGGCCACAAGCTGGCTACATTCCAGAGCTGCTAATTCAGATACTAATAACAGTACTTAATTGCTACATATAACTGCATTCATATTCATACACAAAACACTTTGCTTGCTATAGAAGAAGAGTTATTCCTACTTTAAGGACTTAAGCCTTCCTTAAGGCACTGGGAAGTTAAGAATTAGCTTCTCAAAACATGTAATTGAAGAATAGAATTCAAGCTTCCCTGGAAGATGAAACAGAAGCTATGCTTCAGATGAAAACATCAGACCAAGAGCCTATTCTTACAAGAAAACCCCAAACTATTACAATTAAAATTATTCCAAAATGAAAGTACTTCAACTATAATTTGAGTGTATGTTCTTGTACTTTTTAATTATTTCCTTGTTCAAAAGTCTATAGCAATGAAACTATACCATGTAGTTTCCAAAAATACATTCCACAAATATGCTGCTGTGTTACTAAGAGTTTTTAAGAATCAGCCTTATTTTAGGTGTCTTTTGTCTTCAGCCATAAGTATAGTATCTAGCATCTGAGCATTCACAAAATCATTCCCTTTGTCACAGATTATGTAATACATATTTATCTACCACATTACAAACCAAGTTGCTAAATGTTTTAGTTCATTCTTTAGACTCAAGCAGTAGGAATTATAAAACAATGTAAAAGAAAGCATTAATACCATATTGGCACTGGAATGCTTTATCACGCATATATTTAAATAAAGGATACTCATCCATAGCAATCCTTTCTACAACTAAATTTTTCTATGCATTACAATAAGAATCAGGTTTACTCTCACAAGTATCTTTCAAGTGA
Source organism: Psittacus erithacus (assembly GCA_009867235.2). Lineage (NCBI taxonomy): Eukaryota > Metazoa > Chordata > Aves > Psittaciformes > Psittacidae > Psittacus > Psittacus erithacus. The sequence goes on along the minus strand of WYDI02029621.1, from coordinate 5,679 downwards.
TTGCCTTAACACATTAATTCCTTAATGAACTTCAAGAATTTTTTTTAATACCTTCCCTTGACATTGTTCTGATTGAGACAAGGAACAAAAAGCTACTACTGTCTGCAAGACAAGTGATATGAGGCAAGTGAAGAAAAGGATATTTAAACTAAGGATTCAAAATCAACTAAATATTTTGTTTCCCCACATTACAAAAATGAGGTGTGTCTGTGTAGCTGACACAGCAAACCAAGACAGCAGTGGATAGCTCAGAGGGTAATCTGTTTCGCATTACACATACAGACTGTGAAAAGTGAAAACAAGCTTTCTACATTAATATAACAGATTCTCATGTGCAAAGACTTATAGCTACACTTTTGCAGGTTTTGAGCACCTGAGAATAGACTGGCCAATTATCCCCTAAACTAGTACCTCTGCTTACTGTTAAGACATTCTTCCTAAAAATCAGTTCCCCCACCATCTCGTTATATAAACAGTATGGTAGATCAGGCAACACTATACTGTTAGCACTTTTAAGTTCAAACCATAATGACACTGGATAATAAGAACTTCTTGCATTAACTCATAATGAACAGAAACTACAGAATATGAGACAAACTGCTTCCAAGTCAATCTCTTAACTTATTAAGAAGAAAATACTTCTTCTCATACTGAAAATGTATGAAAGGCTTGCTGTTTTGTGGAAATTACAAAAATTTCTAAGAAAATTAATTTTAAATTATTGTGCAAAATAAACAATACAAACAAATTATATGAATGGCAGATGTTTAAAAATGTTTCACTGTCTCACACTAAAAAGGTTTGTGCAGAAGTAACCTATTACAATAAAGTCATAGCGCAGAGTTAATATAACTGCTTAAATAACAGCACTTAGCAACTTCTGAAAGCTAAACATTAATAATAGGAGAGTTCTCCTTATATTTAAAAAAAAAATATTTAGAGAAAAGGGAAGGACAATATTTACAATATGAAAATCTTCATGCTTCCATTAAGTTACTAGTTATGAATAAGCAAGAAGGAAGCCTGTACGTACTCTCCCAGCCTCAAACCAGTAACAGCTGAGGGACTTCATAAGCCAGGTTTTTGGGGGTTTTCCTACTAATCAAATTTAGACATTACTTTTTTTCCCCAGTGTTTTTATCAGTATTCTGGCTATTTCTTCTCCATGAACTGCCATTCTCTCCAGGAACACTTAAACATTTTCAGCATTTGCAACATCTTACAGCAAACTTACTCCATAACTCAACTATGGACTGTATGAAGGACCTCCACTTCTTGTATGTAAATGGCCATTTACATACAAGGATATCCTCTTCAGCAAAGCAGAAGATCGGCTTCCATAAGATTTGTTAGGAGAGTAGCTTGGGAATTTGAGAGATCCTATTTTGGAGGAAGCAGAAGTGGTTTTTCAAAGTTATTTTTAGAGATAATTTGCTCGTCTCCAGCTAGTATCAATAATTCTTTGCCTGCATAATCACATTTTCACGGCATTTATTTTTAAGAACAAAAGAATTGAAATACTGTGTAGATCAAAGACTGATTTAGCCCAGTATCCTGTTTCTGACCACCACAAAATACTCAGACAAAAACATCCAAAAAAGGGCTAGCATCCTACAATACTTTTTCCCCAGCTATGTCCTCCCAACATCCAGCAATAAACAGCTTAGAAACCTCCTAAGCAGGATGTTGCATCTAACCATTCTTCAAGAACATTTAGTTCCATCACTACTACTTTGGCTGCAGTGCATTTTGTTGTAATCAGTTACAGAACATGCTCAGGCACCAGCACCACATGAAAAATAAACTCCCATTTGTTTTGAACCTGCTCATACTTCAACTCTTCTTCTGTAAGAAATATAAATGAATCATGCCTGCTAAACTTCCTCTTCCAACGTATGATTTTTATATGCCTTGATCAGATTTGTTCATACTAGTTTCTCCTCCAAAATGAAGCATCTTTTTGACTTAGTCTGTTTTGTACAGAAGATATACATTTCCCTCTTTCCCCTTTATATTAAGTCCAATTGTATCTTACTGTTTCTGAGACAGGGTAGTCTGAGACACGGTAGGTAGAACTGCATATATTATTTAATATGGGACAAACAATAACTTTTAGTTGTTAGCCCAACTGTTAATTGGGCCAACAACTTTTTTCCCCCCGATTATTTCCTAATTACCCCCCTCTTTTTTTTTATATTGCAACCACTTCAGAGTAAAGATATTTAGAATACTATCCATGACTTCGTTTTCCTGCTAATGGTAGTGATTAATGTAGGGGCTTTTTCCAGCATGTATTTCAGTTCTATTTCTCCCCATGGTATACGTACATACGCTGAATTTTATCTGCCATGCTAATCACTCCACAATACACAACAACTCAGCAAGTCTAACAGTCAGCCACCAACATGCTCACATATGAGGAGATGCTACAAACAGTTTGTTCAGCCTGGAGATGATAAGACCAGCAGCTCAAAAGGAATCTAATTAGCACCTCCAGATATCCAATGGGTAATTACTGCAGAACATAGAGCTGGTCTCTCCCCAGTGGTGCACAGTGACAAGACAAAGAACAACTGAAACTACAATGAACAATATTCCAATTACATGTTATGAAACAATTTTTCAGACACCAGAATGTGTGGCCCAGAAAGGCTGCGGAATTTCCAGCCTTGGATATAGTGAAAACTTGACTGGACAAAGCTGTGAACAACCTGATCTAACTCAGAATTTCAGTTTACTTATTTATTAAACTTGGCCCTGTTTTGAGTGAGGGCTATCATCCCAGACAACTAGAGACTCTTCCAATTCATAGAATCATAGAATAGTTACGGTTGGAAAGGACCTTAAGATCATCTAGTTTCAATCCCCCTGCCATGGGCAGGGAAAACTCCCACTAAACCATGTCACCCAATTCATTTATGAATCTTTAAAAAAAAAATAAAGTAAAAACTCCTTCAGGTAAGGGAAAAAAAATTTTTTTATATATATATACACACATACACTAAGCCATAATATTAAACCCCCCCTTTTTTTTCCCCCCTTAGGACATGGGAGGGACTTGAGGGTATCCTTAACTTATAAGCTATTAAATCCTCTGAAGTAGATCTCATGAAATCTATTGTAACCATTATAGATATAAGCTTCACTGCTCAGAACAGCTGTATCTCCCTCCTAATGATGCACTTTATCCATGAATACTGTTTTACCCTTGTTGTCTGTGCCCAGAAGCACAGGGTTACCCTTTGCCCAAGGCACTCCAGATACATTCTCTTATCCATTATTTATCTTTCTTTCTCCAGGGAAAAAGAGTAATTTCCAGAAGAGGGAATTGTTCAACAGATGCTAGGTAACCAACAGAGACCATTAGACTCAGCAAGTATCCATGTCCACAGACAGCCCCCGTAGGTCAGCTTCCTGAAAACTGCCAACCCTATTTTTATCCACCCTATTACTACCCAAAAACGATGTCAAATGCCTTGTGCTACATGCCTTGCTTACACACACCTGTGAAAATTGTTTCAGAGCCTGCTCAGTAGCTTGCTTATGAATTCTGAGAAATTTCATTAGTTGTGGGTGCAAAAGGGAGAACAACTGCATTTCCATATCACTGTTCCCATTACTAAGCAATCTGATCACAGAACAGCACATCACTAGAAGAGAAAAGCAGATGTTGAAATACATGTATTGACACATTTAGAGTTCCCACTGTCAGAAAAGTACACTGCTTCTTCTATTCCAGAGATCTGCTGATCCCATCAGACAACATACATGTTTAAGCACTAAAAATAAACTTATGACATAATTTATGACATAGGAAGTATCCTATACTCTAAACTCAGGGTGCGTAACTACAGCTTTCAGTTTGCTTGCTTTGAAGTGTATAGTTTGCATGTCTGAGTTAAGCTCTCCCTTAAAGCAATACTATATAAAAAAAATCCCAATTTAAATGAAAATTCTAAAATAACTTGGACAAATATAATTTAATGCAAGGAAATACCATCTCTTTTGGACACCAAAGCTATCTTGAACAGGCTTTAAAAATCAGAATTCTCCACAAAGGATTTAATTAGATTTCCACAATATGCTCAAAAAGATCATAGCAAACACACAAAGATTTATGAACCAGGATTTACTGGAAGTATCTAACAGACACTTTTTTTTCCCCACTGTCTTTTTCTTTTGTCCCTGAAGAACAAGTGTTTTATTGAATAATCTTATTACTGAAGGATACTGGTAGTTATAATGAGTCAGAAACCAAGAAATACACATGACCCACTGGATCCTGATAAAGATCTTTGAACAGACACCCTGTTTCCATATAAGCATGAAAGAATAAACCTCTGGTTTCAGCAGACATTAAGTCATTATCAACCTGAATTAGTTTATTCTGAATGAAATTAGTTTATTCTGACTGAAATAACAGACCTCAAAAATAGCTGAAAACTTTCTTGTGCTTACGCATAGCATCTCTTCAGTTCGCATGCCTTGTGACAGTCCAAAATGCTACTTCAGGTCTGTACATGCCTTTTTTAATTTTAATGAAACAAAGAGGAAAGAAGTATACACTTGCTGATACATTGTAAAATTAGCAAAATAAGCTTATATAGTAGGAGTAAGAAACAAAACCAAACACTGCATCAAGTCAGAACATAAACTGATGCCCTGGGCTCAGCTGTGTGTTTCTGAGTTACTGGCTGGGCTTAAACTACAACTGGTATCTTCCAATGCTTTATACACCCTAAATGTTCTCTGACATGGTATGTGACAGATGAAAGACCAAGTGCCAGAAGAGATTCATGTATAGCCTTCATACAGTGATACTCTCCAAGCTTGCCATGTACAAATACTGGACTAGACTAGTTTTAGCTCTTTGCCTTCAAAAGTAACAACAACACAAGATGAGAATTTCTACTGAGATCAAGTCCTTATGAGCATAAGCAGCAGAAAAAGAGAAGTCAGAAAAAAGGGTTTTCATGCACTGACAAAACATCCTGTATCACTGCAACTAGCTGATTACTTAACTACATCTAATTTACACTCGCTATAAGAACACAAGCTTAGGCAGAGTTTCAGGGGCTTTTTTGCTTATTGGCTCCCCCTTTAACAAACCAACAAAATGGATAGTAACGGTAAACTCAAAGCAAGTATCTGGGAAAACTGATCATGACACTTTCTTCAAACTGCAAGGCACAAAAGAGGAACCTGAAATAGTTAAAGAAAGAGATATTCTTACAGGCAAACAATTTTTACTACTACAGGGACTGCAGATATTCATAGAATCATGGAATCATAGCATAGTTAGGGTTGGAATGGACCTTAAGATCATTTAGTTCCAACCCCCCTGCCATGGGCAGGAACACCTCACGCTAAACCGTGTCACCCAAGCCTCTGTCCAACCAGGCCTTGAACACCACCAGCGATGAAGCATTCACAACTCCCTGGACAACCCATTCCAGTGCCTCACCACCCTTACAGTAAACAATTTCTTCCTTATATCTAACCTGAACTTCCCCTGTTTAAGTTTGAACCCATTACCTCTTCTCCTGTCACTACAGCCCCTTAATGAAGGGTCCATCCCCAGCATCCTTGTAGGCCCCCTTCTGATACTGGAAAGCTGCTATGAGGTCTCCACACAGCCTTCTCTTCTCCAGGCTGAACAGCCCCAACTTTCTCAGCCTA